>APFE031725379.1:46982-57915 GCA_000404065.3 Pinus taeda | reverse complement strand
TAATATTACGGAATTGAGATCCTGGAGAGATAATGGCTCCAGCACTCGTAGGCTTTACAGTGCTAGGTCGAAACACCTTGACACCTAAACAGCAAGCTACGCCATTCATGCCCACCCTTCCTCCTACAGTTCATCTCACAATTGGTTCCGGAGCATGGTATACCTACCCTCCCTACTGGCACTGGATCCGTGCTACTTTCCCTCTACTGGACAATAAGCCCGTACCTAGACATGCAACCGTATATAACCTATCCGTCCCTGAGGACAACCCTGTCACATATATTATAACACAGACTGGTGGTGCCATCAAGGGTAGGGGCTACCGAGAGAGCGCCTACAAGGCCAAAAAGGGGGATGAGGGTTTGAAGAAACCTGATCTCAAGGACAAGGGGATCGGCTGGGCCGATTTGAAGGCTCCCCAAGATGGAAATGGGCACAATATTGTGGATCTATGCTTCAGGGATGCCGTAAACTACCTTATGGAACATCCAAACATCCAGGGGAAGCCGGATCTGATCAAGTTCTGGAGGATCCGTAAATGCACTATAGATCTAGTGCGCATATGGATAACCTCTCCTCAATCAGGGAACTACTTAGCAGAATGTCTTCTGGAATGGGCAAGCAGACCTCACAAGAGCCAGAGCTGGGGGCACACAACCATCAAGATACCCCTATGCCCTGATTCTTGGGCCAAAACTGCAGAGGAACACCAATCAGGAAAACAAAACAGCAAGTATCTATGGTTTGAGATCTGGATGAACCAGACAGCAGATCGGGGACAAACTCAGTCGGACTTAAACCCTAGAGAGGAGGATTACACACAGTTCTTCATTAAAGCAGCAGAAAGCATACATTATTTCCTAAGGTTATGGAAGGGCAACAGCATCCAATATCTATGGAATAAAATACAGAACCTACTTGGCATACTAGAATAGGGGCAATATTTGTTCTACATGGGACGCAGCCTACAGGACAACTACACCCTCCAGGATTACAACATAACCACAGATTTCACCATCATCATCAACCTCCATTTGAGAGGTGGGTGTTCTGGAACCAACTCAAAGAACACAAACTACAAAAACACAGGCTCCTTCAAGGATGTCGTCAAGGGTAAAGGGAAAGCACAAGCCAATCCTACAACAACCCCTCTACTTCCTGGGCCCTACATTGTTGAACAAAAAACTGAGAATCCTACGCTCACCATTGCAATGCCTGAGGTAAATGCTCTGTATTCAAATCTATTTTCCCACTTAGTTATTTGTAGATTCAATGGGTATTGGGCCAGATCTAGCGACCTGCACCACTAGATCCACACTACTTGGACACCAGACTGCGATATTTACTTATGCCCAAAAGGTTTTTTTATAATAAGATTCTGCAAAAAACAGGAAAAGGAATACATCCTTAATAAGGGGCCATGGTTCTAGGGCAATGCAGGGCTCTTCATCACCTCATGGTTTCCAAATTTCGACGCCAATAAAATGGTGGTATCAGAGATGCCAGTCTGAGTTAGGTTGCACAACCTTCCACTACACTTCTGGCACCACAAGGTTTTAATCGCTATAGGAAATATCCTGGGGAAATTTCTAAATATTGATGAAGATAGACTCACAAAAAGAATATTTACCTTCGCCAAAATATGTGTTGAAGTAGATCTCAGCCAGGGGCTACTAGATAGTATAACACTGAACTTTAATAACACTCAATGGATACAATCCTTAGATTAAGAAAATACACCATTCTGATGCCGAGAATGCCTACAAACATGCCACCTTCATAGTGCTTGTCCATAGGCAAGAAAAATCCCCAATCGGAAAAAGAAGTAACAGAGGAAGCCTAAAGGATGGAAAAATACAAAGCCATTGGCTGAAGAAGAAGACACAACAAACACTACAGAAGACATAGTAGAAAAGGATGAACAAAAAATCCAGCACAACATCCAAAAGCAAGAGGAAACCCCTAGTAACCCATTGCAGCAACACGATCCCCAAACAAAAAGAAGGGAAACAACTGGCAACAAGAGAACTCATGGATCAGAAGGATCTGAGTTGGACAAGGACTCTCACATAACTATAATAGAAAATCAGCTCTCCATTGTAACTACTACCCCCATCTCTGGCGGATGGCATAAGGTGGAGAAAAAGAAAGGGAGAAAAGAATAGTTTTTATTTTTTTATTTTTTTCTATGAAAACAGGAACAATATTTCTGCATATGATTTTTAGCATCTACAAAATGTAATTTTATCTTATGAATAAAATTATATGTTTTTTCTACGGGAAAAAAAAATTAATACTAAAAAATAATAATAAATAAATATTAACTACTACTTTATAACAGCTATATTTTTTTATTTTTTTAATTGAATTAAAATAAAAAAATACATGGTTAAAAAAAAAAAAAAAACTAATTTCTTAACAGCTATTTTTCTAACGGCTACTTTTTGGACTCTGATGCATCATTGCTATTTATTCATTAGGATCTTTAGATTTTTTCACCTTAGTCCTGAGGTGAACCGCATTAGCTAGTTCGAACCATTGACCAAATACTAATGATGTGATTAGTCCCAAAGACATGCTTACTACATTATGGATCACAAAGCCTAAAGATCTAACATAAAATCAAAATCAAAAAATCAAAACATTTTAAAAAAAAGAATATATATATATATATATATATATATAATATATATATATATATATATATATATATAATATATATATATATATATATATATATATAAATATATATATATATATATATAATTTAAAATAAAATAAAAAATTGTGGCCCCACATGTCCTAAGTGGGGAAATTTGATTCTGGGAATCATATTTCCCTGTCGAGGGCCCATAGGTCCACGGGGCTAGGCTGGGTGGAGAGCTACGCGAATCAGACTTCCCTGCCTAAGGCCAATGGAGCGATAGCTTGGTCGAGGTGAGTTGCACCCAACCCCCTGCCCAAGCCATGACCCCACAGGCCCTTGGCAAGGCTTGGCCATCAGCCTTGCCCCACCCAAGTCATGGCCCCATGGGCCTAGATGACATAAGGCCATCAGCTAAGCATCGCCCATGGCCCATGGGGTTGGGACCTTGGGCTGGGTGAGTTGCACCCAGCTCCCCCTACCCAAGCTTTTGGCCCCATAAGCCCTAGGTGGGTCAAGCTACATCCAACTCCCCCTACCCAGGGCAAGGCCAATCTCTATAATCGGCTTTGCCCCACGTTTTTTTTTAATATAGTTTTTTAATTTTATTTAATTATTTGTTTATTGTTTTTTTTTGTGGTTTTTAATTTTTTTATTTTAATTTTATGTTTTTTAATGTTTTTTCAAAATTAATTAATTTTTTTAATTTACTTGTATTTTTTAATTTTATAAACATATTTTTTGTTATTTTTAACTTAAAAGAATCATTTTTTTTTAAACTTCAAATGTCATCATATTTCGATATAAAATTCATAAAAATTGTTATTTTTCCAGCTTTTTTTTATTCAATTTTTCATTTTAAAAAAAAAAAAAAAAGTTAGCATGTCATTTTAGCAAAAAGGTCCTACATTTTCTTAATCATATCTATATGCAAAATGTATATTTTTTGTCCAGCGTTTAAAATTATTATTTTCTAGTGACAATTATTTTATGTGTACTGAATTATTAATTAACGATATATAAATATATAAAAATCCAAACCTCAGAATCTTAATGTTATTATTTTTTTTTTAATTTTACAAAAAAAATTAAAAAAATTCATTACAAAAAAGCATTGGAAAGAAAAACAAAAAGTCATGTTTGGAAAACCCTTAAAAAACAAACATTTTAGGACAGAAAACAAGAAGAGGAATAAGACAAATTGAAAATTGGTTAAACAATCCACATTTTAAAAAAAATGTGCAAACTTAAGACATAAGAAAATTTAAAGTGTAAAAAATATGCCCTAAAAAAAAAAGTTGATACTTTTCAAAATTTGCATGAAAATCGTCAACATTTAAAAAAATTTATCCACACTTAATACAATAGAAAATTTAAAGTGTCAAAAATATGCCCTCTAAAAAAAGGGGTTAATGTTGCATCAACACTTTCAGAATCAACTTGAAAATCATTAACATTTTTAAAAAATGTTCATACTTCATACATAAGAAAATTTAAGGTGTCAAAAATATGCTCCTAAAAAAATGTGTATTTTGAATCAATTATTTTCAAAATCAGATGATTTTTTGCTACCTCAAAAAAATGGGGCCTCGGTACAGTTCCCATTTGATAGTTTACATTGATCAAACCAATAGGCTATAAGTGGGTCTTCAAGAACAAGTATAAAGAAGATGGCTCACTTGACAAGCATAAAGCTAGGCTTTTGGAAAAAGGTTTTGCGCAGAAGGGGCTGAGTATGGGGAGACCTTTGCCCACATAGAAAAATGGGCTACCATTTAGACACTCTTTGCCTTGTGTGGAAATTATGGTGTATATTTGAAATTTCTCATGAAGTTTTATTGAAAATCACAAAACATAAAACCTAATCTACTACTCTTCGAAAGTTAATTGAGAATTAGAACAAAAATTTCATAAATACAATAAGAAATAACACACATGCACACAATATTTTTCTTGAGGAAATAAATCTTCTAAAAAACCCAATGCATGCTTACATTAATTTGATGAATAGAGATGTATTACAATTGCTTTGCTCAAATGAGCATAACTTGTAAGTGAATAACCTATCTCTTTGCTCACTGAAAAGCTATGACCCATACTTAGTCATTTTCTACCTCTGCTTGAGCCCCTATTTCCTTGTGTAATTCCTTGAGAAATTAGGCCCCTATTATTTAGGAATTTCTCCGAAATGGATTGTGCAATTTCCAAGGTTTATCATCTGACTAGATGCAACACCTATACACTCAATACTAGTTTACAACTAGTGTTACACTGCCTTGGAATCTCCACTACAACTAGGGAACTCAAATTATCTGCATGCACTAGTTATTTTGGGTTGATTGATCAGTTAATTGGATGATCAGTAAGTTTGACTAAAGTCCCACTACACAACTAACCTTTCACGTGTTCCTCCAAAAATTGGAACTAGTTTAATTGAAAACAACTTGAGATAATTGACTTTGATTGCTACAAATTAGCCATCACACATGCTTAACTGAACTCTAACTCCTCCAAGCCATGTCACACAAGTTAATTGCATCCAAGTTGTCTATTGATGTGGAAATTCGAATTTTCTCAATTCAATCAAGGAAAAATCAAATTAAGAATTCTTATTGCA
Organism: Pinus taeda; assembly: GCA_000404065.3. Classification (NCBI taxonomy): domain Eukaryota; kingdom Viridiplantae; phylum Streptophyta; class Pinopsida; order Pinales; family Pinaceae; genus Pinus; species Pinus taeda. The sequence goes on along the minus strand of APFE031725379.1, from coordinate 52,654 downwards.
TTTTTCAACACCTTGGCAACTCATAACAGTTGGAAATTCCTTCAAATGGATGTAAAAACTACTTTCTTGAATGGAGATTTGAAAAAAATTGTTTTTATGTCCCAACCAGAAGGATTTGTTATGAAGGGTTAGGAACACAAATTATACAAGCTTGTGAAATCCTTGTATGGCCTCAAGAAAGCACTGCGAGCTTGGTATGAAAAAATTTGTTGAGAAACTTCTAAAAGTCAATTTCAAACACTATGATCTTGATGATAAAACTTTGTTTGTCAAGAAAGTTTGAAAACAATTGTATATATTGTGGTGTATGTAGATTATCTTCTGATGATAGGGATCAATGAGAATTACATTGCATCCATAAATAAAGAACTGAGCAAAGGTTTTGAATTGACAGATTTGGGCTATGTTCACTACTATCTTGGTATTGAAGTAACCCAACATATGAATTTTATATTCCTCTTTCAGAAGAAGTACATTGGAGATTTGTTGAACATGTTTGGCATGGTCGAGTGCAATCCTTTGACTAATCCAATGAAACAGAATTTAAAGCTCGCATCCACTAAAGGAAAAAAATTTGAAGATGCAACAAAGTACAGACAGCTGGTAGGAAGTCTCAACTAATTGGCTACTACCGGACTAGACATTAATTTTTTGTTGGAATCCTCTCCATATTTATGCAAAAGCCTTGTGAGGGTCATTGGTTTGTTTTAAAAAAAGTTATAAAGTACTTTAAGGGAACTCAATACTTTAGACTCAAGTATACACAAGTGGGCTCCTTCAGCTTGAATGGATACTCTGATTTGTATTTTGTTGGCTTAGTGGGTCTTAACACTAGTTCAGAGTTAAGTTTTCCAAACAAATCCCTACACTATTGGCCCTTTTAACATCAATCCACAGAGTGCGGACTCACCCGAAGCAGTATGGGGGGATGTTGGAACCAAGTTTCCACACCTAGAGATGAGTGTGATGTCATTTTATGCCTAAAACTACCTTCGCGCAGATCAATAAGCCCTTGAGGCTTATCAATATAACTTCCTTTTATCAACTTCCAAACCTTCGCGAAGGTCTACGACTTTCTTTTGCGGACACAAAACAGGTGAATCAACTACTTACGCACCTTTGTAATTACCCTTAGTTCTGTATTTACCCAGATCGACCTAATTATCTGATATCTTTAACATGCATTAAGATATTCTTCATGTAAACAGATATTAGTACTTGAATTCATATAATAATGTAAGCCATGTAGAATCGCACATCAATACAGTATTGAATCATAACTTCATTATTCATAATAACATAAACATATTCATTCATAACAGAAGTAAATGGACAACACACATATATTTCCAGAATAATCTCTTGATTGGTACTTCAATTCTTCTTACAAACTCAAGACTACCCTGCGCACTCAGCTACAGAGGTCCACACACTTAGTTGTGGAATCTACTCTAGGCCTTTATGCACAGCTGCAGAGCCTCTCTCCTACTCTAAGATTCTTCACTCTTCACTTCTAATGACCCATTACATTCATTCTTCGCTATCATCTATTATGAACTGCCTTAGACTCTATAAGACTCTCCTTTTTATATAATCCCATGGTTCATGGACCATGGGTAGATCTACTAAAGTCGTCACAACTCACATAAAAGAAGGGAAAAATCCTTTATGACACTTACTATGTACGCGCTCTGCAACCATAACTTGTGGAGACTTTACACTTTACATAACAAAAACTTGGGCTTTTTGCCCCAAGGCTTGGGCTTTTGCCCCAAAATTAATCGCAAGGGATATTGTCCCAACATATTTCGATGGAGATAAAGAAACTAGAGTATCTACTTTAGGTTATGTTATGAATCTTGGATTCGGAGTTGTCTCCTGGAGGTCGCACAGACAAGGAATTCCAACAGATTCCACAATTGAGGCAGAATATGTGGTAGTAGCTAAAGCAACAAAGGAAATTGTGTGGATCATGAAAATTCTGGAAGATTTGTAGGAGAAACAAGCGCATTCAATTCCTCTTTTGATTGATAACACTTCTTCAATAAAGTTGGACAAGAACCCAAAGTTCCATGGTTAAACCAAGCACATTAATATAAAGTATCATATGATTCGACATCATGTTGAGGCAAAGACAATCCACCTACGAGATTGTTCTACAAATGAGTGGAATGCATACATCTACACCAAAGTTCTTAGAAAAGAAACTTTTTAAATATTTAGAATGATGCTTGGACTCACCAACATCCCTTCATATTAAGGGGGGGGAATGTTGATCATACCTAATTTTTAGGATTAGGAAAATATATGTAAATATTGTAAATAATAAAATAAAGAAAATTGGAAGACAAAGAGATATTAAGAGCTGAATTCCAATATTGTATATTGTCATGATCTCTCTTAAAGCAAAACACAATTTATTTGTAAAGTTACCCTCCTAGAATAGCAACCATCACACCTATATCTATTCTATGATTTGTGTACCTTAACTCAGTATTGTGATCAAATGGTGTTTTGCATGCTGATCCAATCGAGTAGAGAATGGAAAGGGGAAAATCTATAGCAAGTAAACCATTATCAAATGTTTATATACATGTATCTTTATGAGTAACCTCTCCATCTCTCAATAAATTGGCATCCCTCTTCCACCCCAGTAAAATAAATAAGTTCCTAAGTACATTTATATAAATAAAATAAAATAAAGTGTGAAAGAAGAGAAAGGCTTCATGTGTAGAGAGGTGAAGAAATTAACTTCGCTAAGGTATTGTTCAGGCTTGCTGGAAGTGAAGCAATGCTTGTGTTCTTGTAGTGACTTTGTTCGGGTACTATCCAGGCCTGATGGTAGCAGAGAAACATCAGAGATTAAAACTACTCGGAACTATATAATACCCTCTCCCAGATCGAAACAAATGTGATTTGGTAAGCTTTGTAAATGTGTTTAGCCGAGAAAAGGAATAGAGGAGAATATATCCATAACTAGGCCAAACGGGGAAGCCAAATTAATCCATATGGTGAATTAATACTTTTTAAAATATTGATACCTTTCACTTAAGGGTGAAACTGAATAGAGAAGATGGAGTTCTAACAATGTGTTTCCAAGCATTGTTGTAGCGGCAAACCTCCTCCAAAAAATTTCTTACACTTGAATTTTGGAACCTATTGAGGATCTTGCGATCTATCGTTCCATGGCCATTTCATGGTCATATAATGTTTTTCAAAGTGTTTAGTCTTATTCTAAGTTTCAAATTCACTTTCTCACACATGCTCTCTCTTCGATGAATCCATAAACACACATCTTTCTATGTAAGCTTAGATATGCATTGCAGAACTCTTAAAGGTAAAGCTTACAAAATCACTAGTGATAGTGACTGTACAATCGATAAGCATAGATTACTATGCAACACATGTCAAAAGTTAGTGCACACCTTCCATTGATAGTCTTTCTCACTTTGATTGTAATTATACTTCTATTTCGGTGAGTTTTCTTAATTGTTGCTTTGGTACACATTTGTTTTCGCAAGTGTCTCTTCCACATTTGAAACTATCATTTTTTCTTGCATTCACTTTAATAAATGTCATTTTCATGTTATCTTTGCTATTGGATGTGTCATTTTCACTTTCTTGAAGCCTTTGAAAGTGTTGTTTGCACTTTTCTCTTGCTTTCGCAAGTGTCGTCTTGTGGTTAAGAAAGTGTTGCATTTAGTCAAAGAGAGTTATGTGTACATTGTTAAAGGGAAGTTATGATGCATTCTCATACACTATTGTGTTCTATCTATCAAAAATGCATGATTTAGACATTATTGTGTTCTATTACACTAGTGTCATAACTTTTGTCGCAAAGTGTATCTTAAATGTCGCACTTGGAGATAAGTATTGTACTATTGTCGTTTCAATAGGAACATCCTGATTGTGTGTAGTAAATGCTTCTTTGTTGAGTGGTTGATCATCTATAAGTGTGTGATCATGTTTAAGTCATGTTTTGGTTCCATATCTCGCCTCTTTGATCCCACACTTAGTCATTTTCTGCAAATTAACTTTCTCCGGTCAAGCTCCTCCCAAAATTTCTCCTTGAACTGTGCATTGTGTAGTCTCAAGCCTCATTCAGCCTATCTTACCTATTGGAAATACACAATACATATTCATTGCCTCGAAGTATTGTGCATTATGCAGTCACAATTCTCAATTGTTGCCTTCTACCTCTCATAAATGCACATTTTTTTCTCCAAGCCAGACTCTTTCTATGCATTACATAATTTTAGTATGTAGTATACCATCCTAGATCCTTGAACTACACAATTGTGCAATCCAACTGTCCAATCTCCTTCCAAAACTACACATTATGTAGTTACAGTGGGCAATCCTACCTCATTGTGACACTCAATTATGCAGTCTTTCTTCGCAGGCCTCCATAACTACGCATTATGCAATTACAAGCCTCAACCCCTCACTCCTAGCCTTTGGAACTATGCATTGCACAATCTTTGAGCCTTCCTCCTTGTCTAGTACTCAGTTCCGGGTCAGGCAATGATTTTCATGAAGAAAGTTAGACAATGATATTTCTAGATTGATGTCGTCTTATCATGAGTGGATTTCACTTGCAAGTAGTATATATTGACATGACAAGATGACTACTCAAAGAGAAGGAGAAGGAGACTATCCTAGAAGACACTTGGGAATCTGTGAAGACAAGATGATCACTGAACAGAAAAATGAAGGGACACTAGATCACGACAGAAGTTATAAGATCTAGATCACATAAAAGGCTCTAAATATTCAAGTCTTTTAGAGGAGAAAGAGGAAGAACGTGTCGCATATATCATGAAGATACAAATAAATTAGCAAGAAGAGCAGCTTAGAAATTCTACATCACCATGAAGTCTCATGTCATCATTGCCAAGTCATGTCTTGTTCAAGTTTCATTACAATGTCATATGCATCAATGTGTCTTACCACATCATTTGTGGATTTAGTGATGTAATTATGAAAAGGAAAAGGACAAATGTAATGTGTGGAATTCCAAGAGTCATATGTGGAATGCATAAAGTCACATGTGGAAAAATGAGTCATATAGAAGCTCAAAGGTCATGTAAGAATTTGAAAAGTCATAGCAGAAGCACAAGAGTGGTGAAGGGGGTCAAGAGTCACATGGGAGATAGACAGTCACCTCATTAGCTATAAATAAACCCTCAATAACTCAATAAAATGGCTTTTGGAGTCATAAACTTTCGAGGTCTATCCTTGGCTTCTCTAGCTTGACATAGGAGAGAACATCAAACAATGTAAACTTTGAAACGAGAATTATAAACTCAAAACGGGAACTCTGGCCAAAAAACCTCAAAAAAACATCAAAAGCAATGCTAAAAACGAAAAGTGTTAACACTGGAATAAAACCTTTTTTTTCTTGGGTAAATTTTCAACATGTTTTAAAAATGGTGGTGAAAACCAATTTTTTGCGCAAAAACTGTCCAGAAAACACCCTCAAAATGGGAAGTGTTAACGCTGGGAAAACACTTTTTTTTTCAAAAGTAAAATTTCAACATTTCGAAATAATAGCGTAAAATATTTTATCATGACCCCGAAAAACATTAAAATTTAAAAAATTTAATGAAAACATAAAATAAAAATTAAAACAATGAAAAAACACAAAACAAAAAAAAAGTTTAAAAAATAAC
>APFE031725379.1:31378-45618 GCA_000404065.3 Pinus taeda | reverse complement strand
GTAGAATATTGAAAATTCAAAATATCAATCTTGTTTTTTAAATATGTGAAACAATAAAAACCTCACTACAAAAAAAATAAAAACAAAAAAATATGAAGAAAAAGACCACTTCAAAAATTATTAAGTTGACAAAATAATTATTTACATTTCATACATTAGAAAACCAAAAAAGTTTCAAAAAAAAAACCTTTTAAAAAACGAGTCTGATGCAGAATTACCACGTTTTTAAATCAGCATAAAAAACACTACCACTATAAAACGCAATGTACATAAAAAAAAATATAGTGCCAAAAACTAAGCTTTAAAAAACACGTGAGTGTTCTGCATAACCCCTTTTCGAAATCGGGTCACTTTTTTGCTATCTCTACAAAACGGGTGACAGTATGGGTTCCTGTTTCAAACTTTACATTGTTATCATCATTTCGAGAAGCAAGGAGTGACTTAATGTTCCACTATTAGAACTAGTGTCTCACCATTGTAACTATGTACTTGGATCTTTTACCTTATAATCAAAAGCTCATTGATTGAACACATTTTCATGCATGTATGATTAATATGTAATACTATTCTTTAGATGTTTGCGGTATATGTTTTGTTCATATGTACTAAGGAAATTAACTACTTCATTGGATTTGGTACTTATCTTATTGAATGTGTGTCATATTTACTTTAATGTTTGTTGTGTCTATGTGAACTATTTAACTAGATAACTAACGAACATTTTTGTTCTCTTGTGTGCCTCTGTTAGGATACTATTGTTACTTTCCTTCTAGATACTCATTCTTACTTCCTTCTTATGAAAGTATTGTTTTATGCATTACAATTGGTGTTTCACAGTGTCAACTTACTTGCTAATTTCAAAGGATATGTGTGTAATCTCCTATGTTATTTATTGCGTCTAAGGTAAACCTTATCTTTATAGTAGTTGGGCCAATACTCCAAATGGGGCTCCTACTCCAAACGGTGTGAGCTATAATTAGGACTTCACACTAGGGAGACCCCCTTGGTTGACAGATTCCCAGCACCATCAAAAAGTCAAAATATTTTCTTTGTCAAGAGTTTGAAACTATTTCAACTGATATTTCAGCAGAGTTAATCCTCGATTTTAAAAATATTGTCAAAGAGTTAAAAAAAAATTAGCCAAGGTTTTTGAAAAAAAATTCGTAGACACAAACTCTCAGTGGAAAGTTTAGATTCTAACTAAATCTCTAAGTCAAGAGTCATAGATTCTAATTTATTCTCTCAGATGGGTTTGGTTGAATAAAAAATTTTAGGAACAAACTCTTAGCCAATATTTTAGATTATGTTATAAAACTCTCAGACAAAAGTTAAGGTTCCATTTAAACTCTCAACCGAGAGTTTAGGTTCTATTTAAAATTTTGAGATGAAAGTTTGGAAGGTATGATCTGGATTTAAACAGGAATGCAAAAAATTAAAAATATAACCATAAATGCAAAGATGATGTAGAAATAACACTTCATTTCATTAATATCAAATACTAAAATATGCTTAGAAACATAATGAAAATAAGACTAACTCAGGCGATGGTAGCTTATCTCTGAGAAGAAATGTGGTGGCTACATGTCTCTGAATTGTGTTACAATGAGGATCCAAGGCTTATTTATTATTGAGAAACAATGGAAAACCATAAACATCCAAAAACCTAACCCTAGGAGATGAAGCACCAAACTATGAGCCCCGTTTGGGTAAATTGGTACATCAACTTCCCTAGGTCGTAACTTTTGCATACGATCTCTGGTTGACACGCACAATACCTTGTTAGAAAGATCCATCTAGGACCACAACTTTTAGGTGAAAACATGAAGTGATTACCCATGTTGCTCCCAGTTTTCCCAAAAAAATGTTGTTTGGGGTCTTAAAATGGCTCCGGAAGTTCAGGACCCGAAAAACTGCCAAAAATATTCAATTGTACTACAAATAAGGAAATTAAAAAAATAAAAGAAACAATGGTGGGGGTGCAAGTGGAATAGGCAAGTGGCCACCAATATCCACTTGGATCATTCCTCCCCCCTTAGGAAGCAATAGTCCCCATTGCGTTGATTTCCTCGATGAGATGAGGAAAATTGCATTGAACTTGGTCCCTAGTGAACCACTTTGTCTGGTGGAGGATTTGGCCTGCTTTGACAACTTGATCCTTTGTTGTCAGGTGTTCTTGGTCTATGTGTCCATGATACAATCAGTTGTGGCTTGTTCCATGCAATCTGGATTTAACTTTGTAGGTGTGAGTTGTTCTGCAATGTCTGATGTGTCTAGCAATGGTGGGAAGTATGGTCAAAGGCAGTCCACATTGAACATTAGGTGCAGGCCAAGGAATGGGGGAATGTTGAACTCAAATGCATTGTCTCCCAAAGCCTTGGTAATAGTGTAAGGACCATATTGGACTAGTCTAAGTTTCTGATAGGCTCCGACAAGGCGTTCCTTTTGCAAATGCAACCAGACTTTGTCACCCACCTGAAACTTGTGTGGCACCCGATGTTGATCATGTCGCTACTTGTACTTGGCATTTGATTTCTCCAGAATATCATGGACCTACTAGTGGATATGTTGGATGTGATTAATGAAGTCGTTTTCCTTATCGGTTTCAGACTAAACATGAGTCGAATCTGCAGGAGTAGCTACAAATGGCATGGCCACATCAATGGGACATAGTGGCTAGAATCCCAAGCCCACTTGAAAAGGGTTGTGGCCAATCGAGCTATGGAGAGCCTGGTTATAGATGTGTTGGACATAGGGGAGGCTCTCATCCCATGTGTGTGGATGCTTTGAGTTTTGCATGCACGGAATGTGTACAATCATTTTGTTTATGACCTCTGTCTGGCCATCAGTTTAGGGATAGAAAATTGTGGACTTAGTGAGCTTGGTGTCCAACATTGACCAGAGACTAGACAAAAATGTATTGAGAAACCTGTTGTCCTGATATGAAATGATAGATTGTGGGATCCCAAAGTGTACCCACACTCGTTCAAAGAAGAGTTTAACAGTGGCTTCCGTTGTGATATTCTTCTTGTAGGCCTCCATAATGGCCATCTTCGAGAATCTATCAACGACCACAAAAACATAGTCATTTCCATGCTTAGTAGAAGGAAGGATAGACATGTAATCCATGGAGATGGATTCCCAAGGTCGACTAGGGGTAGGCAGTGAAGTATAGAGGCCTTACTTCTTGATGGTCGTTTTGGCAATGGCACAAGAAGTGCAGGATCTGATGTACTTCCCGACATCCTGTTGAAGATTTGGCCAATAGAAATACTTTTGCAGTACTGCCACCATTTTCTCAACCCCGAAATGCCTAGCGAACCGGCTGTAGTGTGCTTCCCAAATCATCTTGGCACGCTCGCTTGAACGAACACAAAGATGTCCCAAGTGGCATAATAGGGCATCCTGGAGGTGAAAATCTGGAACTTGCTGACCCTCCAAGAGTGTCTGGTATGTGTGGTAGAATTCTGGGTCACTTTTGTAGAGAAGTGACCAATCAAAAGTATCGTGCCCACAAGAGTTGAGCACAGTGGTTAACGCCATGATCAGTGGTCGGCTGAGGAAATATGCAACATTATTGATGTTCCCTTTCTTATACTTGATATTCAAATGGAACTGTTGCAGGTATGTGGACCACTTCTAATGGCAATCATTTTGTAACCTCCCTTGTGTCTGTATGAACTGCAGGGGCTGGTGATCTCTGTGGATGATTGTTTTCCTTCCCCAAAATGTAATGCTTCCATTATCGGCAAGCATGCACAATGGAATACATCTCTTTGTTATAAGTGGGATACTTCTAGACTATGTTTGAAAGTGTCTCACTCTGATATGCCACTGGATGCCCCTATTGAGTAAGGACTGCCCCAATAGCATACTCAGAGGCATCTATCTTGATCTCAAATGGTTGTCGCAAGTCTGGTATTGTGAGCACTGGTGCATAGCAAAGGTGATGTTTCAACTCTATGAATGCCTTCTGTTGAGATTTACACCAAAATAATTTTTCTTTCGCTCCCCCCTTGGTGACTTGACTCAAGGTCCAAGTGATATGAGAGAATCCCAACATGAACCTACGATAAAAGTTGGCAAGACCCAGAAAGTTGCGGAGCTCTATCAGAGTAGTTGGAGTTGGCTAATCCCGAATGACTTGGATCTTGGTTGGATCCACATGCACCCCCTGTTCATCAATAATGTATCCCAAATACTGAACCTAGCTCATGCCAAAAGTGCATTTCTCCAAATTGGCACATAGATTGTGTTGCCACAGTGTTTGGAGAACCTGTCGGATGTGGTGGAGGTGCTCTTCCTAACTCTGGCTGAAGATCAAGATGTCATCCAAGTATAGCACTACAAATGAGTTGGTGAATGGCCGCAAGATGTCATTCATCAGCCTCATGAAGGTTGTAGGAGCATTCATCAACCCAAAAGGCATAACCAACCATTAAAAAAGGCCCTCTTGGCTTTGAAGGTAGTCTTCCACACAGCGGAGGGTTCGATTGGTACCTAGTGATATCCTGATTTCAAGTCGATCTTGCTAAAATATTTTGCCCCCTTCAATTGGTCCAAAAGGTCATCAATCTGTGGGATCATGTACCTATTCTAGACAGTGATCTTGTTTAGCACCTGATAGTAAATACATAGTCTCCAAGTCCCATCCTTCTTTTGTACCAACACGATCGGGCTCCCATGGGGCGATGAACTCAGCTGGATGTGACCTTTCAGCAAAAGCTCCTGAATCTGCATCTTGATTTTTTTGTTCTCCATAATGGAGCCCGAATAGATTGGTCCATTGGGCATGGCGCACCTACGGTCAGATCGATGGAGTGCTTGACCTGACAGTGGAGAGGCACCCTTGCAGGGGAGGTGAAGATGTAACCAAAGAGATGGTTGTAGGCAGTGCTACCTCTGGTATCCTGTACAACCTATTTCTCAAAGTAACAATAACAGCACAAGGCCTTGAATCATACACATCATGTCGCTTCCATAAGTATGTTTGGCCTAATAATACATCACAAGCATCAAGGGGAGAAACGTCACATAATACCTCATCCGTGAAGGGCTTGATGTTGCATGGAAGGCAACACTGTTGGCTCATGCGAAGATCTCGTCCTTAGTGAAGCCACCCAATGGTGTATGGTTGTGGATTTGTTATGGTCAGTAAGCCCATCCGCTTCACGACCTCTGCCGAAATGGGGTTCTTTTGGCTTCTGTTGTTGAAAATGAAAGCAGTGGGGAACTCTTTACCCATAGCTGGGAGTGGAAGAGGTGCTCCTCCTCCTCTGGATCTTTGGGTTCCTCTTTCTGGATCTTCATGGTGGCAACTGTGGCATTGGGCTCTGCATCGATAATATTCTTCCCTTTGTCATTCCCTTTGTTGGGTTCTGACTCAGAGTCAGAACATGCATCTAATTCTGAAGCCTTTAGCTCGACCACCAGTGACTTCTTGGCCCGACACTCACTTATGTTGTGAGTGGAGCTCTTATGGAACTCACACCACTTTCCCATGTCCTTCTTCGGCTTCACGGTGTTGTTCTTTACTTGTGGCTTTGTTGATTTTTCCTGGGCCACCCTGACTTGGCTTTGTCCTTTTTTCTACAGTTTGGGGGTGCCTTTCCCTTGCTTCAGATTCGCAAATCCAAAGTCTTGCTTCTTCTATTTAAACTTTTTCTCAATCTTAACAGCATATCGGTATGTCGTGCCGAGCGAGGAGATGTCCAGGAACTCCATCTCATCCTGGATGTACCTATGTAGAAATTTGCAGTACTTGAGAACCAAATGCTTATCAAAATCCTTGATACACAAATTTGTGCGAAGGGTATGAAACAAATTGGTAAACTTTGGCACATCTTGGTACCTTCCGTGTCGCAGCATTGTCCACTTTATGTATTTAGCCTCATAGCTCCTGACAGGATAGTACTGCTCCTTGATGGCATCTCGGAATGATTTCCAAGTGGATGCAGCTAAAAACAGTGAGTTCGTACTTTCATCCTTTTGCTCACAGTAGGTTTCCCACTAGTCCTTGACATGGGGGGCTACTTTAAGAAGTGAAAAAGTGAACTTTTCCCAGCTGGAAAAATCATGAACGGAAAAATATCCTTCTAGTAGATTTAACCATTTATCTATAGCATTTGCATCTATCTAACCCTCAAATATGGGAATTTCAAAGTCAACTTGAACCTTAAAGGGTGTGGCGCTTAGAGAGTAGCTACCAGAAGTAGATGTGTCACCCTTGGGTAGCCGCTGAAGGATCTGGGTAAAGTTGTCCATCATCGTGTTCCCTTGTCGCTTGAGGGCTTCTTCAACCAAGATTTTGATAGGATCTCTTGCCCCCTCATCTTTCTTTTCATCCACCATTTGAGGCCGTCAGGATTTTTGAGGCTGGTCTTGCAAAGGTTTGACCAGTTCAAGCCCTAACTCCTTATATCCCAACCTCGAATGGGGACATGCAAAGAAAAATAGAGAAAGAGCAGACCGCTCTGATACCACTGATTCGGATTTAAACAGGAACACAAAAAATTATAGATATAACCATAAATACAAAAATGTAGTAGAAATAACACTTCATTTCATTAATATCAAATACTGAAATATGCTTACAAATAGGATGGAAATAAGACTAGCTCGGGCGATGGTAGCTTATCTCTGAGAAGAGATGTGGCAGCTACATGCCTCTGAACTATGTTACAATGAGCCTCCAAGGCCTATTTATTATTGAGAAACAATGGAAAACCCTAAACACCCAAAAAACTAATCCTACGAGATGAAGCGCCAAACTATGGGCCCCGTTTGGGTAAATTGGTACATAAAGTTCCCGAGGTCGTAACTTTGGCATACGATCTCCATTTGATGTGCACAATACCTCATTAGAAAGATCTATCTGAGGAATAAAACTTTTGAGTGAGAAACATTAATGTATGTCCCATGTTGCTCCTGTTTTCCTCGTAAAACTTTGTTTAGGACCCCAAAACAGCTCTAGAAGTTCAGGACCCAAAAAACTGCCAAAATAGTAAATTGTGCTACAAATAAGGAAACTAAAAAACTAAAAGAAAAAATGGTGGGGGTCCAAGTGGAATACGTAGGTGGCCACCAATATCCACCTCGATCAAGGTATAAATAGGAAAAGGTGTCGTGTTGGCATCCATTTCTCCCCTTTCTCGCAAAACCTTACAAGAGGAAGCAGACATCAAAAAAAGCTTTCATATTCTTCGTCGCAGCTGCCACTTTCAATGTTTTTCCACTCCATAATGTGTCAGTTGCAAACAAAACTATTTGAGAGAAGATCAAAGACAACAAGGTGTGTGTGAAATGGGAAATTTTTCACCTCTATTTTAGTTTATTCACGAGTACTTCTCAAACAACGAGCTAGGAGAGAAACTAAGCAAGGAACATTTTGAACTCTTTTTTTTTTAGAATCAGGGAATATCATTAAACAATACGAGTAAGTCGCTAATGCTACACTAGAAGAAATCCTAAAGGGAGCAACTGTGTGGCGGTTGCAGTAAACAAGAGGCTCGAGATTAACGTGAGCCGGAGGCAAACTCAGGTATTACATTGAAGCAGACATGAAATCACATCCATTGAACTTGAGGCAAAATCAGGTATTCTATTAAACTTTTCTTTGTTCAATTTATTGCATTTGTGCATTAAAGAGGTTTTCAATTGGTATTGAATTAATGTGTGTTGGAAAAAGAGATTTTGTTAACATCGTAAGAAACCCTAGTACTAAAATCTTGTAAATTTGATGTCTTAGCTAATACAATATAAAAATAAATAAAACAAAAAAATAAGAAACAATATATGCACCTGGTGTGCATTTCATTACAAACTATGTCTGCCAATTAACCAAGAAAACCAGAACACCTATATCAAAATGCATGCGCACACATCTGAGCATGTGAGACGAATGTATTTTTTTTCAATCATTTTCTTTATTTTCTTTTGTAGACAAAGTGGATTAAAGAGTGTGAACTCACCACACAAAAAGATGGCCTTTCTTAGCAATTGGAGACTTGAATCTACAACTTGTTTATAGGAGAAAACTATATCATTAAGAAGAGTAGGTCTTGTACCTATAGTACTCCCATGAAAAATTAAAAGGAGTCGTTGTAGTGAATCACAAAAATCTTTAATATTCTTCATCCTAGCTGCCACTATCAATTTTTTACCACTCCATAATGTGCCAGTTGCAAAAAAAACTATTTGAGACAAGACCAAAGACAATAGAATGACACTAAAATATGAATATATACAGTGAATTCCTACCAGTTGAAAATAAGAGTGGAAATAAAATACCTAGACCAATATGAAGTCTCTAATTTGAATTCCCCTCCTAATAAATATGTCACTTCCTTGGAAAGTGATTCAACCTCCCTATTCTACGCTAGTTTGTGCACGATATTGTAATAAGTTAGCAACGTAAGTGTTTAATTTGAGATTAATTTGTTACATTATATTATATAGAAAGGATTTTGAAGCATAAGTTATAAAAAGATTCATGTTTTTAATTCCATAATTAGTTAGTAGGTTGACTAATACCTATGGCCTCTAGTGTTAATACTCGTAAAAAATCTTATGATTTAACCATATAATCAACATCCTTTATATCCTCGATGGATCCATGTTGCTTCTAGATGTCCCAACAAGAAAGAGAAGAGGGGCCTTCTTATCCACTTTAATAGCCTGGTTAGAAAGAACATATATATATATATATATAGATAGATAGATAGATAGGCATTATGATACAGGTGTTGTCCTTGATGGCAACTCACTCAGATGACAGTTCTCAGTGTAGTAGCAAAGAATTACAGATCACACTATAGAGAATGAAGAAAGAGAGGTATAAGGAGGTTCATCTTGACAGAGTAGCATATACACATAGGTTAATAGACCAGAAAGGGCATATAACATACACATGCACTTTCACATGTACATGTTGGAAAACTAAGTTTTGGTCCAAGGTATTTGGTCCATGGAATTTTGATCCGTGGTATTGGTCCATGGTATTTGGTCCGAAGTATTGACCCCAGGTATTGGGTCCAAGGTATTGGTCCTAAGTGGTTTTGGTCCATGGTATTGAGAGAGGCCTAAAACTATATAAGGATGAGAAGGTCACTAGGCCAAAGTGTGAAAAGTGGAGCAAGTATTGAATATCTGATGAAGTGTGAGATCCAGTCTACAGGTTATGGTTTTGTGATGCTTTGCTTGATTTGAACCAAGGATGCACCTATGCGGATAATGATGGATGATGGATCGGGATCTTAAGGCTTGGAATGTATTATCATTATGTGGTTTGATCATGGATAGACCAGATCTGAATTACTGGCACATATTTTATTCTATAAATGTTATGATCTGGGTATGCCTGATGTCTGGTATAGCTGCAAAGTTATGAGTAAATATTTGCAGATCTGTACACGGGTTCTCTCTGGTAAAAGCACATATACACACTGGTTCGGCTCATCAGAGTAACGTATACAGTATAAAGTATGATATCTAAAGTTGCAGTTGGATCTGGTAGTTGTAGAGTTCTGGGTTCTGCTCTCTGTTCTAGTGACTGTGTTTTGATGACAGGATTTCAGTGATTCATTGTTGGGTGATTCAGAGATTGATCATGCAGATATAGTTAATGATTGTATTACAGAGGTGATTGATTTTGTGCTTCAATGTTTTTTATGTGTCTAGTATGAAAATTGGATGAAACGTGGCCTTTAGATTATGATGTTGTCTTCCAGGAGTATCCAGTCTGAAAATTTATTAAACGTGGTCCCTAGAGGAAGAGAGAAGGTCATAGCCTTCTGTAGGTTGGCATGTACATACTGGTAAACATATCAGCCAGTACAAGAGCCAGGGGGTTGGAGCTCCCTCCCAGTACCAATTGGAGAACGAGAGAGGTTGTGGCCTTCTGTAGGTCGGCACCTACGTACTAGTAAATATATCAGCTAGTACAAGAGCCAGGGGGTTGTAGCTCCCTTCCAGTAGTAGCTGGAGAAAAAGAGAAGGTTGTAGCCTTCTGCAGGTGGGTGCCTACGTACTGGTATGGGTCTACGCTAGTACAAGATTGTAAATAGGTTTTTCTTATATTAAAGGAAGATGGCAGTAGGTGGTTTTTGTCCCGCATCTAGTTTCCATCTTATATCATGGTGCTCATGTGCTTGTATTATGTGTGATGATCTATTCTATTTTTACTACACCTGGTTACTATTTATATGGTTAATGAAGTTCTGATGCACTGATTAAAGATCAACATATGATGAATTAACTAAATCATAAGTTTTTTGGATATACACTAGTTGCATTAAACACAGCTACATGTACATGCGGGTTCCCTTAACTAAAGTAGTGTATATGAATCTGATTATGGAAATGAAAAGCTTAGTGATTTGCTAATACTGATTCACCCCCACCCCCCTCTCAATATTATTTCCAACAATTTGTATTAGAGCAGGTCCTTTGGTAGAAGCTTGATTGCTTGAAGGAGATCCATAGAAACAATGGGAAAGAAGCTAATGAAGAAAGCACCTCAGAAGAAGAAAACAACTTAAAGGAACGGTGATAGTAGGAGAGACAATCAACCGTTAGAGGGAAGCAAGGATTCATATTCAGAATCACCTTAGGTTGAAGAAGCATCAGATAAAATCAAATATCAACAAGATCTATTTAACAAAAGGGAGTGTGCCCTCAAAGAAGAAGTTACCAGATTAAAAGCTCAGTTGGAGTGTGCCTTCAAAGTCCATCAAATGTTGCAGGATGAAGTGATATCATTAAAAAATAAGCAGAATGAAGAATTACCTCAAGCAGATAGAGAGCAAGAGAATGAGATTCTCAAATTAAGGCAACAAGTGGAAGAAGGAAGAAAGGTTGAAGAAATCCTGAAGAAGCAATATCTTGAAAAGGAAGAACAACATCAGGTTGAGGTAAATATATTAAAAGGTAAATTAGAAGAAAAGGATAAACTGTTACGATTTCAAGATATTACTAAGATCTTGGAAGATATTCTTAGTAATCAAAGGTCTCCTGTCATCAAATCTGGTCTTGGTTTTTATGAATCTGTTGAAGGTGAATCTAGCTCACAAGGTGAAGCAAGAAACTCTAATGCAAAATCTAAAATGCTTAACAAGGAGATGAAAGGTCAACCCCATCAACAACCAAGGAAAGAAATCCTTCAAAGAAAATCTTTTACTCCAAGCTATGGAAGTGATAGTCGGTTATTTTCTCAGATGAATAATGTTGAAAGTTATGTATGTCATAATCTTGGACATGTTGCAGCAAGATGCAGAAGTAGAATGGTTCAAGACCATCGCACAGAAAGATCATCACGTTCCAGGTACTTTAAGGGATTTTTTTTTCTTGCAATATGTTTGGTCACAAAACCATTGACTGCTACAGAAGGAATATGAAATATGTAAGATTTTATGCATGTAACAAGCTTGGACATATAGCAAAGGAATGTAGGAGAAGATTTAGGGCACCATACCAAAAGGAGAAACATCATCATAGTTGAAGATATGGAAGAAGAAGGAAGCACAGTTAGAAAGATGTGGCATAGCAGAGTTTACAGACATAACAGACTCAGAGGGAGCTAAAAGTGTTAAACTTCAGTGTTCTAAATCTCATATGCAAGTTTTATGAAGACAAGTCGCGTATATACGTGATTTAGATGCTACATAATCGCGTATATAGTGTTCTGAAGGAAAGGCAGCGGTACAGACTACAGAAAAGGAGTGTGATATGGTTCAATCACTTATCTACTCTAGTTGATGATGGTATGGCACAGGTTCATGGGGATAATATGCTTCGAATAATGCATTGTTGGCATTATGGTAAGAAGTCTTTGGTGATGATGCTTATGTGGATAAATGATACATCTTGCTACTTATTGTTGGATGGTAAAGAGAATGGTATTGCAGATGTTGTTGCTGATGACTATCATGGTCTTGTTTAGATTTTCGATCCTTGTTATAAAAGTCATCTATATCATTTGATGTAAAGGTCATGAAAAGACCTAATTTGTAACCCCACTTTGCACGGGAAGAATGATGTAATAATGTCTATTTCAGTCATGTATAAACATTTGGTATATCCCCACTTGGTTGGGATATTGATGTATGTATGAGTCATTGGTGATAGGAAGGTCATACTCACATAGTTGAGTCATAGAGTCATGTTATTCTCTTGAAAATATTTTTGCAGACTCAGCTTGTGCTCAGGGGGAGCATGGATGGATTGGTACATATTAGCATGTACAAAGGGGGAGCTCAATCAGAGATTTCAGCATGGACTCAGGGGGAGTATGGATAGCATAATATATTATCAAAGGGAGAGAATATCTTGGTCCGCACTTTTCCCTTGATGTCAAAGGGGGAGAGTGACTTGGTGTTGTTGTTGCCATCAAGTCCAAGGGGGAGATTATTGGCATTATGATACAGGTTTTGTCCTTGATGGCAACTCACTCAAATGACAGTTCTCAGTGCAGTAGCAAAGAATTACAAATCAGACTACAGAGAATGAAGAAAGAGAGGTATATGCAGGTTCACCTTGACAGAGTAGCATATACACATTGGTTAACAAACCAGAAAGGACATACAACGTACACACGCACTTTCACAAGAGGGAAAGCACGTACATGTTGGAAAACTAAGTTTTGGTCCAAGGTATTTGGTCCATGGTATTTTGATCCTTGGTATTGGTCCATGGTATTTGGTCCAAAGTATTGACCCTAGGTATTGGTCCTAAGTGGTTTTGTTCCATGGTATTGAGAGAGGCCTAAAACTATATAAGGAGGAGAAGTTCATTAGGCCAAAGTGTGAAAAGTGGAGCAAGTATTGAATATCTGATGAAGTGTGAGATCCAGCCTGTAGGTTATGGGTTTGTGATGCTTTTCTTGATATTAATCAAGGATGCACCTATGCGGATGATGATGGATGATGGATCAGGATCTTAAGGCTTGGAATTATGTGGTTTGATCATGGATAGACTAGATCTGAATTACTGACTCATATTTTATTCTATAAATGTTATGATCTAGGTATGACTGATGTTTGGTATAGCTGCAAAGTTATGAGTAAATATTTGCATATCTGTACGCGGGTTCTCTCTGGTGAAAGCGGGTATACACGCTGGTTCAGCTCATCAAAGTACCATATACAGTATAAAGTATGATATCTGAAGTTACAGTTGGATCTAGTATTTGTTGCTGAGTTCTGGGTTCTGCTCTGTGTTCTGTTGACTATGTTTTGATGATAGGATTTCAATGATTCAGTGTTGGGTGATTCAGAGATTGATGATGCAGATATAGTTGATAATTGTATTAAAAAGGTGATTGACTTTGTGCTTCAATGTTGTTGATGGGTCTAGTCTGAAAATTGGATGAAACTTGGCCTTCATATTATGATGTTGTGTTCTAGGAGTATCCAGTCTGAGAATTTATGAAACCTGGTCCCTGGAGGAAGAGAGAAGGTTGTAACCTTATGTAGGCCGGTGCCTACGGACTGGTAAACATATCGTCTAGTACAAGAGCCAGGGGGTTGGAGCTCCCTTCCAGTAGTGTCATGCGGAAAGAGTTAATCTTGTGGACAAAACCAACCTCCCTAGAAGTCTAAGACTTTCTAGTGACAAACAAGACAATTAAGAGAAATCCTTCTCTAAACATGCATTTACCATACAAGAAATCAAGTGTTTAGATCCTATCTATAGTCCAACGCTGTTGTAGTAGTCCAGCCTCATCAATCCGGATGAGCTCCTCCTTCACTTCGAAACACACATTCACTAACAATCAAACGATTAAATAGCACCTGAATATCTCATAAAATAAAACATATTTAACATACAGACCAAGGAGTATATGAAACAACTCATTAATAACAAATTGTTGAGAAGAGAGGACTTATTTGTATTAATAGGAAACAAAAGAAACCATTACAACCTGAGCCTTGGTGTTGTGCAAGTCCCTCCCAGGGTCCAACAAGAGTTTTCCTTTACTTTGGTAAGCTCACCCACTTCCAAATGAAACAAGAAAGGATGGGAATCTCTCCTCACATGCTTCTACAAGGAAGTTCTAATTCCAGCAGCATCTACCCTTTGGAATATTCAGCTTTCAACCTCCTCTCCTCTGGTCCAATGCCTGTATTTATAATGCTCTAGAGGAAGTTAATCAGGTCCACCATCAATGGGATAAGCCCCTCTTTGGATGGGGTAGCTCCTCTCTTGATGGGATAAGTTCCTCTTTCATAGGGATTCATGAACCATCT
>APFE031725375.1:0-20094 GCA_000404065.3 Pinus taeda | reverse complement strand
TCTGTAGAAAAGTTTTCAAAATGTTTCATTCGATTGGGAATTTTCGTCTCTCGAGAATTCAAGAAAATTTGGAAAAGAATCCCACATTTTATTTTGAAATACGTCATAAAAGACAGTTTGAGCCATTATCAAACACTGCAATGTCATGGATGAAAGATTTCTTTTCAAAGCATGGAGAGTGTATGCCAAATAGAGAGACAATACATATTCCAGACATTTTTTCGAGACACGAAATCTACAACTTATACAAAGAATATGCAGAAGGTGCCGAGGGACATGGCCGGTTTATTACATATCAATATTTTGTGAAGATATGGAAGAAAGAATTCAACAATGCCCGTACTCCTAAGAAGACAAGGATGGGGATTTGCAGTACATGTGCTTCTGTTATATAAAAAGGGACAAATGTGAAGGGTCAGAAAGAGGTAGTCATTCTTAAATTTAACTTTTAAGATTGTATATTCATCAAGTATGAAAACATATTTCTTAATGCCTTTCTTTTATGTTGTGTAGATTCAATTATCAAAGAACTTCAGTAGCATCACGAACAACAAAAAAATGAATGGAAAAAGTTGTACAAGCATCGAAAGAAGTGTTATGATAATCCGAATAAATATTTAGGTTTGATAATTGATGGTATGGACCAGAAGAAAACACTTCTACCACATTTTGTTCGCACACCCAAAAATTTACAGGAGGATAATTTTATTTAGTATCACTTGGTTGGTTGTATGGTCTTCAGTGGGAAAATGTTGCCAAAGGTGTACTTCACAACTCCAAATATTCATAATGATGCAAATATGACCATGACCATAATTCATGATGTGCTTTCTCATTGGTCTGGTAATCTTCCTAAAGTTTTGTATCTACAATTGGACAACACTTGCCGTGAAAACAAAAATCAGGTGTTTTTTGGGATATTCTAACATGGCTGTTGAATTGAGAATTTTCAGAAGGTAACTTTGGTTTTCCTTCTTGTTGGGCACACTCTGACCATATTTGATCAGATTCAGTCTTTTTCAATCACCATAGCAGGAGGAAGGAAGCTGGGAGCTTGCCATAATTAATTGAATGTATTAAGCACATCATTACATGCCAGAGCCTACTTTTGATGTGTTGAAAGACTGTTGACATGCCGAAGGTTTTATTTATGGATCATTATGATTGAGGAAATGCATGAACAACTAATGAAATTAGCTTCCAACATCAATTTCGTATCAAAAAAATTGATGGGAAAACACTAATATGGGGCAAGAAGTATTCAACTACTACAGAATGGGCACCGTCATCAGGTTTGAAATTTTTGAAGTTCATTCCAGATCATCTAATATTTGCATCGAAAATATTATTATTACAATCAGTTGGTGAAGTTCATAATGCACGCAAACGAAACAGAGATATAAATTATTCTGATTTCCTAGAAGAAATTAAAATTTTTATTAGATATACATATGAGTACTTTGACATTGCTGATTCAGTTTGGTGGGAGTCATTTTTCAATAATCAAACTGATATCATTTCAACAAGAACAAATGAAGAGATACCTTTGAAAAATCCATTTATTTGGCCACAAAATGTGTCGAATGCACATGAGGAAATAAACATTGTTGAACAACAACAATATCAAGGTATCATTAATTCTTCACAGGCAGAGGGAAAGAGAGATGTATATTGGTTCCAGGAGATCTCGTGCACAACGTGAAGCCATGGAAGACCTTTACAGTGGTTTAGTACAGGATATTAAGGAGGGTCTCATGATCGAAGTGCTAGCGGATGGAGATCCAATGGCTATCCATTTTGGGTTGCTAAAGTTATAAAGGTCTTTACAGAAAATGAGGATGTTACAAGTGTTGAAGTACATTGGGTATGCCACAAAATACACACCCATCAATGGTGTGTATAAGCCAAAGATGGTAGTTGACAAAAAAAATGGTGGAAAGAGAAAAAGAAAGGGTACGAATATAAATCATCGCCACACAGACATATTGAAATTGGAGGATTTTGACATACTTGTTTATGACTTCAATTTAACAAAGAGGGGAACTCTTCGCTTCAAGACAATAGAGATTCTGAAAAGGTTGTTACCAGAAGGAATAATATTGAGATCGGAGTCTGCTGAAACCAGTCGTAGATCTAGAAGAATTTTGAAACCTAAAATGATGGGCATGCATGTGGACTCATATGGGGCACTAGTTGATGAAAGAGAAGAATATGGAACATATTCATCAGCATCGAGTGACTCATCTGAAGATGTGAATTCTGATGGCATGCAAGAAAATATGAGTGATTTTGAATAATTGTTTAAGACAGTTTATCTAATTGATGTATGCATCGTCTCTTGAAATAAAATTTTTGATTTCCATATGGTGTTAAATGAGAAGTTATGAGTCACTTTTATGTTGTTAGATCATTTTACTAGCATTTTTTTTTAACTTTTGAAGATTGACCCTAAAAAATAAAATCATCATTCCAGTATAATCACTTTTTCATTGTCAAGCTATATTTTGCACGAAAAATTTGTTTTCATTGCCATTTTTAAAACATGTTCAAAATTGTCCCTAAAAAAAAACCATCGTTCCAGTATACACACTTTTCGTTTTTAGCACTGTTTTTGATGTTTTTTTGACGTTTTTTGGCCAGAGTTCCCGTTTTGAGTTTATAGTTCCTGTTTCAAAGTTTACATTATTTATTTTATGTGGGTTTGACATTTCCACACTTACTCTCTACATCCAAACAAAGCTCTACAATTCTATACATTCTTGGATAAAAAGTATAGAGTGCAAATTACTTAGTGAGGAAGGAAATGATTATTCGATCTGTGTGGAAGTGGTTATACGTATATGAAAGAATTTGTGAAACATAGTTGTGAGTGCATAGAGGGGGCTGGTAGGACAAATATTTCAGACTTGGATGATCTTATTTCAAGTGAACTATTTTTTTAATTAGTGAACTTTTATAGATTTAGTGTTGGTGTGTGTGTGTGGAGCTTTGTTTGAGTGCGAAAAGTGAGTGCGATAAAGTTCAAAGCCAATATAAAATGCCACATAGTCAACTTATATGCATTATTTATTATTAAAATATTTCCAATAATACAACCCTGCACATATGCTTAATTCTTTAATCACTCAATTGCTAGAGTCTTGAGCAGAAAAGATCTTGATTCTGCCACACTACGAAAAGTGTTTGCTGACAAATGTGCTTATGTAAAGAGTTTTCTACATGCATCAACATATTATTATTATGTTCTCAATGGATGTTATTAATAATATTGTAGAAATATTCGACACATCATCCTTCTGCACATATTTGAAACCTTTATCTTGTCATTTCAAAGAAATAAGACTAACTATTATCCCCTGAAGTTACCAAATGACCTAGGTTCTATTCATAGGAAGCATTTGCAAAGAAAAAATGCATGTGCAAATTTCTTTGACTCTATCCACCAAAGCACACTATTGAATAGAGAAGTAGTTATCTAGAGATGGTTGTGAATATATGATAACAAATTCATGTGTGATAGGGCTTTGACTATGTCCAAGGATTTATCCAGTAGTTATCAAAATAAGAAATATAAAACCCTCTTTTTGAATTATTATTTAGTAACATATTTCACAAGCATTACTTCCCCCTCACAATATTTAGTACCCACATCAATTAAGAACTTTTTTAAATGTCAATGATTGACTATTTTTCAAAGGAAGCTGTATGCCAATGTTTAACAACATGATTTAGTGTCAATAAAATAATTAATTAAGGGCTTTCTTTACAAGATTAAATGTAAACCATTTTGAAATTTTTTTGGCTAATTGATCTTGCATTTTTCACACCTTTTCTTCTGAGCTAGCCATAGTATTAGCCATTTCTGTTTATCCGATTATTAGTTAGAGATAATTGGCACTACGTATAGAACATTCCCAGAGTCATGGAATCATTTTGTGTTAATTTATAATGATCTTCTGTACCGTTGTATTGAATACTTGTACAATAATGTACATGATCATAATGAACTTGTATTTATGTTATTTTGTACATCCCTACTATTTAGTACATGTATGTTGACAACATTAAGGCGATAAACATTACCAAAATAAGAAAGGAAATACTTTTTGAATTTAAAGTTTATTTTATCCACCTAACGTTAACGTTCACTTCAAAATTTTCAATTGCTATTTATTGGAAGTGTTAAACATGTCAATATATATATAAATTAGATCTGGATATAGTAACATAGAAGAAAAAATGGCGGTAATAACTGTTAGGATTGCACTATTGAGTCATGACTAATAGCTTTAGTGAGCAAAAAACTTTGTCAGGAATCATGAGAAAATGTATACGAAACCAGCTAGAATGCATTATGGAAATTAGCTTTGCACAATGGAAATTAACTTTGTAGCATGACATTGAAAATCATGTATGAGAATGTTCATAAATTAAGCTCCCTTTAGCGTTTTTCATATTAAAATATCAAAATAAAACAAATCGTCAACAATATAGTGGTGGGGGAAAGCTTAGTAACTAAATTAATTTGTGATAGAAATACCCAACCACATCTACACAGAATATTTATTTACAACTGTTTATAATTATTGTTGGCAAGTTCAATGCTAATTGTCATAATTGTCATGAGATTTTTTATTACTGCATATATGCACTTAGCCATTTCAAAAACTTGTACAATAGTTAGATTTTGCAGAAATTTCGACCCAAAATCGTGAATCCAAGAAATCGTTGACAAATTTTGGGAAATTTAAGTTGGAAAATGCATCGAAAAATCTTTCAAAATGTAGTACATATGTGCAATGGCCTTATATTGTATCACATATTTCTATATATATGACACATATTTTTAATATATCTTTTATTACTGCATATATGCACTTAGCTGATTAAAAAACTTGTACAATAGTCAAATTGTATAGAAATTTCAACCCAAAATCATGAATCCAAGAAATCATTGACAAATTTTGGGAATTTTAAGCTTGAAAATGCACTATAACACCTTTCAAAATGTAATATAGATAGACAACAACCTTATATTGTATTGCAAATTTATGTTTGTATGGCACATATTTCAATGATATTAAATCAAGAGTAAACCACGTAGTAAGTGGAAAAGATGGCTTTGCAATATTGATACTTATTTCCATTACTTCGTGTAAATGTTGGCTTTGATATTTTCAATTTATATTTATTAACAATGTCGTATGTGGTAGTTTCCATGCAAAGAATAACAACAACTCGTAATTGGGACTAGAGAAACAAATTGTGAATTTATGTGACAATGGAAATGAATATTAAGTACCAGATAAAAGAAACAAGCTATTTTCACTTATACAATCAACCAAACAATATTTGACTCTGCCAACAAAGAAAAGAGAAACATAGAAGTTTGCACTAGCGAATACTTTCTTGGGCTCATAGCTGGGAAAATTCAACGTTATGAACCAACTCATTTTCTCAATTGCTAGGGTTCTTTTGCAGTTTTCTCTACAATGTATTTATTTTTCTACACAATTGTTTAGGGATTTGTATTTTCTCATTTCACACTTTATGAACTCGGGAATGTTAGCAAAAGTTTCAACACATGCACTAGTCATTTCATCTTATCAAATCTATCACATGCGGTACACATTCCATCTTATCAATTTACTATTTCTTTCTCTTTTTCCTATGGTATTTGCATTTGGTTTTCCCTAATAACCTAAATTGCATCCAAACAAAGAACCAATGCAATTTTTTATGTCATAATGTGCAAGCAAATAGTTCCTTTAAATATTTGTCCAATTCAAAATATGTTTGCACACCACATAGTTTATTAAATTTGTAGAAAATCAAGTATCAAATATGAATAATGGACGCCAAAAGATTATTTGAAGAACGACAAAAACAAAAATTCCTAAATCATATACAACAATCGTCACCTTCCACACTAGTTACTGGTGCAACATCATTCATAAGTCTAGGAAAGAGAAAAAATCCCAGTTCTGGAAAACTGGTTATTGGTGACTTAGAAAGTTGTTGAGATGAGCAGGATAATTTTCACACATTATTTCTAGGCCAAAAACATATAGTGCAAACATCCAAGTCCAAAAGTGCCATAAATAGAGAAATCATTCAATAGGCTATAGATGTGGAAAGTGATCGTAGTTTACCACCTAATTGTGTTGCTACTCGTTTGTGGAGAATCAAAAGATAATGGAGGAAATTATAGAAGAAGACATTATTTTTGATGAATGTCCCTTGACATTACACAATAAAAAATATGACAAAGCCAATAAAAATTGAAAGTTGAAAATAAAAATATTATTGATCAAGAACACGTGGATATCAATTTGTATGGCATTGACATGATGGGACTTATGGTATTGCATCAATCTATTGATGATACAATTACTCAGAATGTTACCAACATGCTTGTATAAAATCACATATTAAAAAGGAAATTAAAAGAACTACAAGACATTTCAAATCTAGTTCCTCTTTTAATGACTCCACTGGCAACACAATCATGTTCATTTTCAAGTTCTACTACTACAACAACGAAAACATTTAACAAGGCTACTAATTTTCTTAATGTACTAAAGACATATATCCTCAACAACATATTCCGAAGATTAGAAATTATTGATGATGCATTGCAAGCATTTTTCAATTTAATGCGTTTGCAAGAGAAAAAGATGATATTTATGAAATTTGTTAGTAGTAATATTGAAGAAGACAAGAAATTTGTTAACAATGAATTAGTTGCTTCTATGCAGAGGCTATAACTACTCTATGATTTCGAAAAGAAAAACTAACATCTACCAAATACTGAATGAGTTAAGAAATTGGAAGCTGGATGGGCGGAGAGGATCAATACACTTGGTGATATCAATTCTCCCTGTAGTGACCTATGCAATAGGAGAGGTGATGCCTATCTCTGGGAAATGGATGTTATAAAATTCTTAGATGGTCCAGACATGCTGCTAGATCCTGAGTTAACTTCAAACAACATGTTATAAACCTAATTATAGAAAAACTAGAAAATGGTAGTGGATTTTGATAGCATCACTTGTTTTAAAGCAAAACGCATTGGCACATAGATAATTAATTTTTCCAAGGTTAATAAGTAGAACACTGACTCAACTGTCGACATGTAGGATGAAACTAGAGAAATTGAAAAACATATTTTCACTAAAAACATGAAAATGGAAGTTACAGTTTCCCATGAAAGGTACTACATTAAAAAAGCATCGTACATATTTCTTCAATGAGTCATGGAATTGTAATACCTTTTACATATGCATAGTCACAGGAAATGATTTTTCATAATGTGAGTTTTTTCAAATTGTTCAACATTCATTTTTTTTTGTTAGCTAATACAAGAGAATCTAGATTTATTGATTATGTTATGATGATCTCTGCTAATTGCTATATACAAATTATTGTTTTTTGGCTGTAGATGCCTTTCAAGGAAGCGAAACCCCAATTTCCAATATAACAAATGCATTTACTTTGCATTTTTATTTGCACAATTATGATTATTTTAAGCAATTTTTTCTTTTAAGACTATGTTTTGACTATGACCTCATACATATTAGAGATATGGCCACAATCATTGAAATTTTGTTCTGAATATAGCTCTTATAGAATTTTATTATGTATTTAAAGAACTTGGGTTAAAATTTCATGTAATAAAGGATAATAAAGGAAAAATATGACCAAGGTCATGGGACATGTATTCCAAGCTGAATGTTGAGAAAGCCACTATAGTGGGGATCAATTCTTGTTTATTATGGCTAAGGGAATTGACAAAGGCATTGGAAAAGGTAAGATGAATTATTTGACATTTATTTATGAAAATAAAGGAAGTAGGAGAAAAGGGAGATGCAAGGTCACATATTTGCATGAGAAGGAAAATTGAAGGAAAATTAAGGAAATAGAGGCCTCAATGATAAAAAGGATTTTGAGGATTAGTTCAAATTTTTTTGTTGGTTTAGCTTCTGTTAGTTGTGTTATATAGAATCTATCATTGCAGAAGGAAGTATCTTCCCTAGGCCTGGTGGACTAACCTAGAACAACAAAAAGATAAAGGGATTAATCTTTTCCTTAAAGTAAATAGATAAAGGGATGAAGCCTACCTGTAATTTGTCGTATGTTTCACTCCTTATTTGGCTTGAATGCTCTAATAGAACTCGCATAGTCAAATAACACAAGTCAATGATCCAAAAAATCTATGCAACATCATCTAATCACTTTATTCAATAGATCAACATGGTATTGAAATATATGAAACCATAACATCATATATAGGAAAACAAAGGACTCTTTGTATTAATAGAAATGGAGTGATTTACAACCAAAAATAGGTGTTTATCTTGTAGAAGAGCTTCTCCAAGTTGACTTGTCCTTTCCTTGTCACAAAGTACACCTCTAATAACCCCAATTCATGGAATAATATATCTCACATCAACAACATCAGGGTAGAATCACTCTCCAAAATCCAACCACCAACCAGGTGCTTGTGGAATGAAGTAATATATAGGAAGGAGAGGTATTTCATGAATTCTTATCCATTTTCCAATCTATGCTTGAGATCCAAAAGTGATGGGAGGATGAGCTCAAGGGATAAGATGGTGATTTCTCCAAGGTGGAATCATACATGATTTGAATGTTTATCCAAGGTAAATGGTTGAAACAATCCCTAGAAGCTTCTGGAAGAGGAAACTTCAAAAATATTTTTTATTTTCCCAAATTTCTAGAATCAACGCACCACCAACATTGAGCAACTTACTGGTGATCAATGCAGGTGTAGAGTAGGGAAACTTGGTAGTCAACGTTGGCTAGTAAGAGACTAGGGTGCATTGGTCCTTAAAATGACTAAAACAAGGTGTTTTTAGGTTGAAACTCAGGGATTAGAATGAATCATGCTTAGGGATTTGTGCAAGGATGATGAAAAAGGGTTCAAAGGATGTTCATTGATCCATTTGAAATCCTATTGACAATATGTGAAAAAATGGCCTATAACAGATTTCCCCCTAAAGCACAAAGTTAGAATGATAGTTGATGACTGAAGTGATTTACCTTGTGACAAGTTGGGATTAAGAACAATCGAAGATATCATCATCTATTACAATACATTTACATCATGATATCTTTGCTGAGGGAGGCATAGGACCATACTCAACACATAAGATAACATTACATGTACAATGATCAAAAGACACGTCCATAGATGAAAAATGGTGGAACCATGACTCGATGACTGTTTGTGTGATCATAGTCATCATACATTGTAATCTTGTATTACTCCTAAAATCACATCTTGGATGGATGAAACTATATCCAGGGTCTTCTATCTTGTTCACATGACCAACCAACATACAATTCTAACCATGTGAATCAATGAACTGGAGTCGAACATGATAGAAATCATCTAATTACTGACCAATGATGTAAGCCGTTAATAGGCACAAGAGAAACCACTGATGATGTTAATGTCTCTCAAGGTAATGTAATACAATCCATATGGTGCAAATAAATGAGTTGACGCCGAACAAAACACATAATCTTTCGGTTGAAGTCAAATGATGTAAACGTGTCGCTGAGAGCAAGGAAACTTTCCCTTGATGTATGCAAGAACCAAGGTATCAAAGGAGTGTTTCTAAGTCAAATTCCTAGATAATGAGTTGATGTCGACATGGAGTGAATAACCGCAGGAGGGACTTGATGTATCCCCTATAGATGACACGAAACATGTATGATGATTTGAGACAAAATGATCAGAATGATGCTAATGCGGAACTGGATTAGGAAAGGAAAACATGGAATGAAGTCTTAAGAGTATTGTACAATATATTGACTGGATGAATTCTCTTGACCACAACATAGAAACTGAATGGAGTTGGAAACATTAGCCCAAAACGCAAAAATGAAGGCTTTGAAATTGTATGATAATCCAAAAGACAAGTAGACTTCCCAATCTAACAACCACGGATATGAAGTGGAAGAGTGTCGTGTTCAAGAGTGACTAGCTATTATTAGCAAATGGAGTACCCTGTTTTCACAATTTTCCCAACCATACTGGTTAGTACCCCTTTTTTTTCACAAGCTTGAGGAGGATGACATATGGTTGATTTGTAAGTTCATCCTTTGGATGAATCCCTATGAGAATATTTAATGAACCCAGAGAAGGAGTGGTTTAGTCCCATCATGAACGATGAGTCCATCGCTATTTGATGTTTAAACGAGTCTAGTGAAGGTAGAACTCAACATGTTTTTCATGTTTAGTGTTTGAAAAAGAGGCGTAAAAGAACACTCCAGATGTTACTTTTCATAGATATTCCCTTAGGTATGAAAAGGCATAAAATAATACCCAATAAAACCTCTTTGCCATGTTCAAATAATGTATTCCTTTTTCATAAGTAGTTTATCTCAATTCGGAAAAGGGTTAAACTTATACTGAGTAGACATATTTTCATTTACTTTAATGAGTTCGAAAAGACAATTGCTCAACAATATTTTCATATTTTAGGGAGCATGAAAAGATATGAAAGAGAAGTCCTCCTAGAAGAACGAGTGGTATAAATGGTAACAACTGGTTCCAGTCATGATGGAGCTACTCAAAACACACAAACGTCATGAGGTCGACTAATAAGACCACTCATCACAGTGGTTCCTCAAGAAAGGGTAAAAACAACCAAGCGAAAGTGTATGATCAACCAAGAAGATGGTGACGATGGAAAGAGAAAACCAAGGCTCATCTGCTAAACATAGGCTAATAAAAATGGCAATCACACAGGATAAAATGAGAATGGTTTCATTTTTACACAAGGTTGAAATATGGGAAACTATGCTTGATAATACTTGAAGATGGTTTCATTTTTTTTACAACTTGAAACATGAGAGAAACTATGCTTGAAAGTGGTTTCATTTTTACAAAATCTTGAAACATGGGAAACTATGCTTGAAATTGGTTTCATTTTTACACAAGATTGAAAAAGAGAAAAACTATGCTTGGAAATAAGTTTTCATGACCCCAACACAATGACACAATTCGAGGTACATGCCTCCCAAACTTCATTTCATTCACCTAAGTAGACTATCAATTATTAACAAGTGGATGAAATGAAGGTTCATTTACAGGACCAAGTGAAAGATTCAATTGAGAATTTACGAGATCTAATCAAAGAATTGAATTGGATGGGGATTTGTTTCACTTCTTAACAAGACTTACACAGGAAAAGAAATTTTCTAATGGGACCTTGTTTCATTTTTTGATGAGCTTGGCACAAGAAAAGGAACTATGCTTTGGAATCAAATTATGGCCTCCTAGAGACCATGTCTTCTAAGACATTTTCATCAGATGGAAGAACAATTTTATGGAAGGAATGCATATCAAAGGATCCAATAGAAATATCAGACTCCAATTCCCCCAATAAATGATTCACCATATCAGTTACTGGATCAAGGTTGAAAGAAGTTGAATGGACAGTGAAAGGATCATCTTCATTAGTAGGTATGTGAATGGGATAGGTTGCCACATAATTATCCTATGTTGGGGAAGATACTAATTGCATATAAGGACCATTTAGGGAAGCTGGTTGATTGGGAATCAGATTATGACCAATGAACGAAAGCTGATCAATGGCCATGATTCTTTATTCATGTGGGAAACACATTACACAAGAGAGTGAAGAGACAAGATCTCCCATGAAATAAAAATAGTCATGCCCAAGGAGTAAATTAAAATATGAAGGCTCTTGGACTACTATCACGTCGATATGGACAATATTTCCTCCCAAAGTAATAGGTAACTAAGGAAGGATACCTAATTTTTTATTGGTTTCTCTTTTAAAATCCAATAGATGGTGGGTAATGGGCAAAACCTATGAAGAACCAAAATATTTCCAAGTAGTTGAGGACAAAATACTAATAGATGAACCTTCATCTATGATTGTGCTAGGTACAACCACATTATAAGTCTATACTATGATTTGGAAGAGCACGTAAGGAGGATGATGATATCCTTCTAGTTGACTCCAATCAAAGGAAGTGACCATGCTACTTGGAGGGGGTGTCATGGGAACAAGAGAATTTCCTCTTTGTGCTATGGGAACAGAAGAACAACTCTGTAGTGTTGTGGGAATGGGATAACTATCCCTAGTTTATTGGAACCTAAAGAAACAAGAAGAACCCGAGCCATATGAAGTTCACTCTCTATGGGAAAGGTACGATCAAATGAAGGTGGAATCAAGTCAACCATTTTCTCAACCAATGGTTGGTCAAGAACATACTCATGGTATTCACATTCAGAGAGAGTGGGATTGGCTAGAAATGGATTATGATCAATCACTTCATGAAATAGTGGAGGATTGGTATATTTTTTTTGATAACCAACTAGAAGATGAGGCTAGGAAGCTATAAGGTTTTCCAAGGCTTTTGATGCTTCATCCATATAAGGACAAAGGTGAATAGGATTATTCCCTTCACATAAATTACAAGGAAATTTGACTTTACCCTTTTTCCCATGGACCTTATTATCACTAGTTGAGGGTTTATCACTAGCATGATCTCTAGAAGATGATGAAAAAGGTTGATGTAAGCTTTTGGATCACATTTATAAGACCTTGGGAATACTAGGAAAATCTCTAAGAAGGTGATCACCCTTACAAAGCATGCAAGGGAATTTAACTCTATGGGGATGATTGGAAGGTTCCTCCATATTAGTTGCATCAATAACAATGGCTTCTTAGCTGTCCCTTTTCTTATTTTTATTCTTCTTCTTATCCACCTAGTTACTAACTTGGAGGCTTTCACCATATGAAGAGGAAGAACAGGAAGAAGGCCGAGCATGCAAAGAAGACAAAGGGTCAACTTGATGTTGATATTGTTCAGGTGGAGGGGAGCCTAACTGAGAAGCAGTTTGGACATTTAAAACCACAGGGGTCGAAAAAAACCAAACTGGCAAACCAATGGTAAATCCAGGAATGGATAATGTTGGCATATAAGGAGTACCAATATTTCCAAAAGAAGGAAGAGGACTAGAATTTTCATCAGAGGGGTTTGCTTGATTGGTGGACTTGGGAACTATTTCCACTAGTCTCAATCTAACATCCACTAAGGAGGTATTCCATGGGAGGATGTTATTCTACGACCAATTAATTTATTTTTGAAATTAAAGACACAAACGAAAACAAAGAGGGGTAACTAAGAAAAAGGGTTTACCAAGCAACCATGAACTGCAATATACACCTTGGAGAACCAAGGACTTAACATAAGTGTAGGAAATATCACTAATGTCATGTTCGGTGTATCACAATATAAAAGGCACCCAAATCAGTTACCTATGGTGACGATAGAAACCTATGGTGGACTTCCAAATTATACTTGATGGTACGTGTAAGACCAGTCTATAGTATTGTTGTCTAATGTGTAATCATTTGATGAGAGCTTTCCCATATACTTCTCATACATGGAGTGCTATCTGATGTACCCAAAGGTACATGGAGAATGATCTGATACACTTACGTACATGGAATGAGATTTCATCCCCGAGATACAATAATGGCAAACAACGACAATTCCTAAATTTAACGACGTTAGAACACATCTCTAGATTAGACCACTAAATGTTTGCATTAATGTTACAAATGCTCCTTAGGTTGATTCAATAAATTTTATTGTTTATATATAATTATGTTTCAATTTCAAGTCTCAAAACTCGATGTCACCTATAATGCAACTAATATGAAAAAAAGAACTCTTTTGATTTTCCTTTTAACAATGAAAGGCCTAACTAAGTATGGGAGGAAGAAATCAATCAACAATGCAACATACAAGTGATGCAACAATAGATCTTCTCAACTTCACTATTCCAAATGAAATAAAAGCCCTATATGTAATGCATGGTGCATAAGTTTTTTCTTTTGGATTCCACTTAATTTTTGGATGAAAACTAAGATACAAAGTTTGATTATTGACTAAAACACAATTTTTAGAATGATGACTAAAACATCATTTCATCTAAGCACTCAATGATAAAAAAAATTAGTTTTCAAACAACGCAATGATAAGAATAAAGGAAAATATAAATAAATCCAAGGCACTAAAAAAATGAAAGCAGACCAAATGGAGGCTTCAGAGAGACCACAAGACAAAGACTCAAGGAAGAGCAACTGGAACGAGGTTGATCAGAGAGAAAAACAAGAC
Source organism: Pinus taeda (assembly GCA_000404065.3). NCBI lineage: Eukaryota > Viridiplantae > Streptophyta > Pinopsida > Pinales > Pinaceae > Pinus > Pinus taeda. The sequence goes on along the minus strand of APFE031725375.1, from coordinate 5,904 downwards.
AAAAACAAACTTGTGAATGAAAAAGGGCCAATGCATGTGCAAAGGATGCACTAGTGCTATACAACGTAGGCACAAACAAGGCTGAACTGGGGTGCAACACTCTGTCAGAAGACCAGAGGGTGCATTGGTTTATGGATGCAAAGTTACAACACAAGGATTACAATTGAGACTCAATGAAATGTCTTCCTAGGTCTGTTCTTAACTGAATAAGACATTAAAGGTATGAATAAGAGGTAAGACAAGCACAATGGACAAATAAACTACCAAGGGAATATACTGCCCCCCAGTATGGTCACTAATCTATTATGCAGAATATATGACTCTGGACATAAGTATATTCCTAGGCTTGGTGGACTGACCTAGAACAATAGAAAGATAAAGGGACTAATGTTTTCCTTAATTTAAATAGATAATGGGATGAAGCCTACCTAAAGTCTATCATATGCTTCACTCCTTATTTGGCTTGAATGCTCCAATCCTAGCTCCGATCGCTATAATTAGAACCTGCACAATTAGATAACATAAGCCAACGATCCACTGAATATATGTAGCATCATCTAATCACTTATTCAACAAATCAACATGGTATTGAATTATATGAAACGATAACATCATATCTAAGGAAAAAAAGGGCTCTTTTCATTAATAAAAGTGCAGTGAGCTACAATAACAAATAGATATTAATCTTGTAGAAGAGAAACTCCAAGTCGACTTGTCCTTTCCTTGTCACAAAGTGCACCTCTAATTAACCTAATTCATGTAATGATGTCTCTCACATTAACAACATAAGGGTAGAGTCACTCTCTAAAAGGAAACCACCAACTAGGTACTTGTGGAATGAGGTAAATATATAGGAAGGGAATTCTTATCCATTTACTAATCTAGGTTTGAGATCCAAAAGTGATGGGAGGATGAGATCAATGGATAAGATGATGATTTCTCCAAGGTGGAATAAGATAGGATTCAAATGTTTATCCATAGGATTCAAATGTTTATCCAAGGTAAATTGTTGAAACAACCTCTAGAAGCTTCTAGAAGAGGAATCTTCAAAAATACTTTTTGTTTTCCCGAATTTCTAGAATCAATGCACCCCTAACATTGAGCAACCTGCTAGTGATCAACACAAGTGCAGAGTAGGGAAAGATGGTAGTCAACACTGGCGAGAAAGAGACTAGGGTGTGTTGGTCCTTAAAATGACTAAAACAAGGCATTTTCAAGTGTTAGGAATTCAACAAAATTATTGGTAGAGCCATTGCACAAAAACACAAAACGTTTCACGACCTTCTCCTTATCATTACGAACTAAGCCAACAAGACTAGCCAGATTAGGGTTTCCTTTGGATGTGCCATCAAAATTTAACTTTAAAAACCCAAGCGGGGGACAAAGAAAGGAGCCAGGTGAGCTTCCCCACATGGAAAGTGGGTGAGCGACCCCTAGGCTAGAGAATCCTAGCTAAGAGCCAAGATCTTTAGGATGCCACTCCCCCTACCCTAAACCTTCCACTCCTCCTCTGACTAATGAGAAATATAGATGGTTTATTTGATATTACACTTCATTACTTCTCAAACCGAATCGCCCTTGATGATCTTTGAGTGGAACACTGCTTTGTTTCTAGCTTGCCAAAGATTCCAAAGGACGAAACCTTGTGAGAGACACCAAGCTATATTCAAAATGGGATTCTTGAAGAGATTCTAACGCCTCAATTCCAATGATTGTCTCCCGCTATTCTCAGACTGATCTACAACCCTAATAAGTGTAGCAATTCACTCCCAAAGTTTCACTGCCATAGGAAAAAATTTAAGGAGATGGTCCATTGTTTCCTTTGCACTAGAGAAAAGAGGACATCAAGATGGACCAAAAAACCCCCTTTTCCGAATCTTATCCCAAGTAAGAAGTTTTCTGTGTCCAACCAGCCTGAGGAAGAATGAGACTTTTTGGCCATAACCCTCAATACAAAATTCTTTTCCATAAAGGGTTTGGGGCCGGATCCACTGAAGAAGAAAGAATAGAGTATGCTTCCTTGAGAGAAAGCATACCCCTCTCGAGATGACCCCATCTGAGTTTATTTGGCTCCCCATTGTTTAATATAGGTTGCTTATGGAGGATCAAGTCTAAGGCCTCCCAAGCCAAGGGGGATTGTGATCCGTCAAATGCATGGGAGAATTCCACATTCTCCATTTTGACGACCCGATGTTGTCCTGTTATAAGTTCTTAACCCACGCGACTCCCAATTGAGATGTGAATGTCTGAATATCCCAGAAGTGCTATTTTTAGTTTAGCTTGGGGTATTACGTCTAAGACTCCCCCAAAAATCTAGCCATAAATCCATTCCCAACTTCCCAGAAGCCATGATCCTTTATAATATCACAATTCACTTTAGAAATATTCCAGATAGAAGAAAGATTCAATAGATGCTGATGATCAGACAAAGGGTCCAGGCTACCAAAATAACCATATTTGAATGACTAGAGGGTCTTCTAGATTTCGTGTCCACCCTGCACCCACTACCACCAAATCTTTGTACCTAAAAATTTCTATAAGAGCCCTGGATCTTTCAGGCCAAGACTGTAATGGATCTTTGGTTTTCATAATTTATCCCAGGCCACCAATGCTCACTTTTGACCAATCAGTGCTCCTGACCAAATAAATCTATGAAATTTGGTAGTTATATCCTTGTAAATACTTCGAGGGGCTGGAAGGGTAGAAAAATGATAGAAGGGATAGCCTACACGACTTCTCTTAAGAGAATTATCCAACCAACCAATTTCATAACCCTTAAGGTCCAACTAGATAGCTTATGATCAATGTGACTCAATAGTTGTGTCCAATATATTGTTCTAAGAGAGTTAGAGACCAAGGGGACTTCCATATAATTTCTTATGAGTGAACTGATACAAAAACCAAGGGTCAGAGCCAGATGACTTTGAACCCATGGGTGAGCATTGAAAAATAAAATATTTGATTTTCCCCATTTATGATTGTGCCCAAAGCTTGTTGGAGCTCCTCAAGGATGAAACTGAGTTGCTTAGATTCTTTTAAAGTTGGCTTCCCATATATCATGTTGTCATCAACAAATTTCTAATGCATTATAAAAGCCCCCCACGGAGAATTCCTTAGGCCCTGTAGATGTCCAAACTGGGATGCAAATTTGATGAGGCAACCCAAGCCCTCATTTTCAATAATGAAAATAAAAGGGGAGAGGGGATCCCATTTTCTCAAGCCCCTATAACCACGAAAAGTGTGATATGGTGAACCATTGACAATGATGGAGTATAATGGAGTCTCTATCATAGATTTTACCCAAGTGATCCACGAATGAGAGAAAGCAAAAGCATCAAGAATAGAGAGGAGATAATTCCAATTCAGACTGTGATAAGCTTTAGATAGGTCTACTTTAATAACCATACCTGGAGATCTGGATGAAGTAAGAGAATGGAACACCTTGTGAGCCACCAGGATACTGTCCATAATTTTTCGACCTTCCACGAAATCAGATTGCTCAGGTTCGATGATCATTTTCATTAAGGGGTTTATGATGCTAGACTAGAATTCCTGAAATAATTTTATATATAACATTGTAAAGAGCAATTGGTAACACCTTTATTTGGGATGAGTGTGGGGAATGTGGCATTAAGACCCGACCAAATTCTTTGGGTACAATGGGATTCCTCAACCAATCCATGAATTTCTAGCCTGCGAAAGTGTCAGCCATCTTTACAGAAATATGAGGTGAATCCATTAGGACCCAAAGCTTTGTTTTTGGGAAGCACATGAATGACCTCTTCAATTTCTACATAGGAGATTTCCCTTAAGAGAGCCTCATTTTGACCTACTGAAATTAATTGGGGAATACATTGCCTGACTCTGGAGATGGACACGCTTCACTCTACCCTTGGTTCGATGAACAAAGTCTAGAAATGGGTGATCAACTCATTTGAAATATCCTCATGTTGAATAATCCACTGACTTACTGATCCATTGAGGGAGAAGATCTAGTTAAACTGATGGTGCATTAGAATAGTTCTATGAAATATTTTCATGTTTCGCGCTCCCTCTTTGAGCCATTGCACCCTCGATTTTTTCCTCCATAAGATTTCCTCCAGTTTTCTCCTTTGTTCCAGATTGTTTAGGACCTGTCCCTCTAGTGCTACAATAGTTTCCGTATGGCCTTATAAGATAATCTGCTGCTAGATTGAACACCTTTTCTCCTCCAAACACTTATTGTCATTTTTGATATTGGTGAAATCTAAATGATTCCAAGTTTTTATCCTTTTCTTAAGTTCTTTCAATTTGAACTAGAAAGTTTCCATATGACTACACCCCACTACCATGATGTCCTTCCATCATTCCTCTAAATTTGCAATGAAGTTGGGGCTTTCAAGGCAGGAAGATTCAAAGTGGAAAGGTTTTTTCCTTGGGGCCATTCTCAAGTTGATTTTTAGGCAAAGAGGCCAATGATCTGATCCCATGCATGGAAGAATGAAAACTTGAAAATATATGTCTTGCTAAAGGATATCATTTGAAACGAGGAAGCTATCCAGACATGAGGAAATATGGTGCTTTCCCCCTCGTTGATTATTCCATGTAAAGGAGCCATTACTAAAATCATTGTCTTCTACACTAGGATCTTGAATAGTTTTTTGAAAGGAGAGAGAAATAGGATCTAGCCGCCCGATTCCTCCTTTCTTTTCACCCAGATCCTTGATGAGATTTAAATATCCTACAAGAATGAAACTGCCCTTGCCCATAATCTATTTTAGTTGCCTTAAACTGCTAAGAAAAGCTGACTTTTCCCTGTAGGATCTTACACAACTATTAACCAAACCTTATCTAAGGAATCTATATATTCAAGTTGTCCTAAAAGAGTGTTTGTGAAAGTGATGCAAGTCCCAAAGGAGATATATCTGGTATCCAAGAAGATACCCAACCCTCCTTCACTACCCTTGGCATCCAATAACATATAATCTTTTGTGGGAAAACTTCTTCTCATGATTTCACTTAGTTTCTCCTATGTTACCTTAGTTTCTTGCAAGACTATGATATCTAATTTTCCCTGCTGAATTCTATCTCTCAAGTACCTCAACTTACCCTTTAAGTTAAGGCCCCTTATATTCCAGGAGACTACCTTCTTTGAGGAGGGGGTAGAGAGTGCTAGTAGTAGTTTGTGAGGACATTGGTTTGTCATGAGTGACTAGGATCGTCCTGGATTCTCTAATCACTTCACTGGTGGGTTTTATACCCTTCTTTCTCTTTATTTTCCACCTTCAAAGAATATATCCACAGATTCCTAGAGTTTTATCTGGATGATTGGAATGTCTTTGGATTGGTTAAGCACCACATAGAAAGCTTACGCTTGATGCTAGATACTTGCCGACGACACCAGATTGCACTGAACCTTAAGAAGTGCACGTTCCTTGTTCCCTTTGGGAACCTACTGGGACATGTGTTTGCAAACAGGGACTAATGGTAGACCCCGTGAAGATTGTAGTAATTCTGAATTTGGAAGCACTGCGAAGTGTTAAACAGTTTCACGCTACCTTGGGACACAGAGGGTACTACAGAAAGTTCATGAAAAGCTATGCCCAAATCACCATGCTAATGGAGAAAATATTGAAAAAGGATGTCACATTTTGCCGGAATGATGATTGCATGAAGAGCTTGGATGTCTTAAAGGGGAAATTGGCCTTCGCTCCAATCCTAGTTGTTAGGTCCCTATAATACTAGGATTACCCCATTACTATTGTAGTTGTATCCCTTATTGATATTGTTGTGCCCCTATTGTCCCCATATTGTTATTATTGTGCCCCATAGAATCCCTCTATTGTTGTTTTTGTGCCTTTATATTATTATTGTTAGGTCAGCTGGGTTATATTGTGACTCCTTAGACTCCTATATATAGAAAGG
>APFE031725374.1:31876-55247 GCA_000404065.3 Pinus taeda | reverse complement strand
AATACGCTGATGGAACTGGACACCCAACTCAGTGAGGAAGTGTTGTAGCCACAGAGCCTAAATGGTGATGTTGACTACTCCTCTGTACTCAACCTCAGTTGAAGAGAGAGCAATAGCGACCTGTTTCTTGTTCAGCCAACAGATAAGGCCATACCCTAGACTATGTGAATATTCAGAGGTGGACTTGCGATCAATGTTGTCACTCGCCCAATCAGAATCTATGAAGCCAAAGAGATTCAATGCAGTGCCTACTGCATAGTGAATCCCGAAGGTGATGGTGCCTTGCACATATCAGAGGATGCGCTTGGTAGCTTTCCAGTATAGCTCATGCAGCTCCTGCATGTATCTAAAAACTACCCCTACTACATATGAGAGATCTGGTATGGAGTGGGTGAGGTACAATAAGCACGCCACTAGCTGGTAGTAGAGAGTACTATCAACTAATGGAGTGTCACCTCCATCCTCAGGGCGGAGCCCAGATAGAAAAGGAGTCGGTGTTGGCTTGCAATCAGTCATGTGAAATCTCTTGAAGATATCCCATCCATACTTAGCTTGAGAGAGTTTGATGCTTGTGGCATCCTAGATAATCTCAAGACCAAGAAAGAAGTGTAATGCACCCATGTCTGTCATCAAGAACCTATCATGCAAGGTCCTCTTGACTGCAGCAATGGCTTAAGCCGAGCTGCTGGTGATCAAGAGATCATCCACATAGAAAACTAAGATAAGTAGAGAGTCATGTATCCTAAGCATGTAAACATTCCAATCAGACTTACATCTTTCGAAGTTTTGTGATAAGAGAAAAGAATCCATCTTCGCATACCAAGATCTCGGGGCCTACTTAAGGCCATAGAGAGACTTCTTCAGTTTGCAGACCAAAGATGAATCCTGAATGAAACCATGTGGCTACTCCATGTAGATCTCCTCAGATAGGCCTCCGTGAAGAAAGGCATTCTTTACATCCATCTGATGTACTTCCCACCCCTGGGTAGCTGCAATGGCAAGTGCAAGGTGTGTGGAATCCATCTTTGCTACTGGAGCAAAGGTCTCATCATAATCAATGCCATGCACTTGCTGGAAGCCTTTGGCTACTAGCCTAGATTTCTGTCTGGTGATTTTCGCATCTGCAGCACTCTTGGTCCTATAGACCCATTTGCATCAGACAAGTTTCCTTCCTAAAGGAACGGGGACCAAATCTCAGGTCTGGTTCTCGAGGAGGGAGTTGTACTCCTCCTCCATGGCGGACTCCCAATAGGGATGCCCAATAACCTCAGCATAAGACTACGGATCAGAAGACTAAACCAAATGACAATGCTAGGATGGCGTTGGTTCAGTGGTAGTGAGGGCAAGAAGAGGCTCAATAAACTCTGAGCTATTCCTCCATGGATTAGAATTATCCCCCACAAGACCATTTCTAGAAGCTAGGTGGTCTTGTGCATATATCTCACTTAAGATCCTTGTTCTCTGATTTATGATAGGGGAAGTTGATTCACTGTTGGAAGCCCGATCTGGGCTTGGATGTGGATCATCATATGCATGCACTAGATTTGTATTTGAAGACTCTGTCGCAGCATCTGCGTGCTCTACCTCAGCATATGCATGCACTATATCTACATCTGAGTGTACTGAGTCATCATCTCGGTCATGAGGTAGATAAAAGTTGTCTACATGCGGCAATTGAGGTACATGCGAGAGACTTTCCTCAAATTGGACACTTCGCACAACGATGAGCTTGTCCGTAGAGGAAATCAAGATTCGGTATCCCTTCACACCATTAGGGTATCCAACAGAGATGCAGTCAATAGTTTGTGGATCAAGAGATTTCCTCTTTTTGGAGGGGATTGTGGCCCATGCTCGAGAGTCGAAAACATGGAATTGGGTGACCTCCAGTTTAGTGTCATTCCAAGCCTCAAAGGGGGTATGATCCTTGATAGATCTATGAGGAGATCTATTCGGGATGTAGTTAGCATAATTAAGTGCTTCAACCCATAGCTTATGAGGTAGCAACTAAGCATGTAGCATGCAGGAAGCCATCTCTTTGAGAGATTGTTTCTTTCCCTCAGCAACTATGTTCTACTATGGAGTGAATGGAATTGTGTGCTGCAACTATATTTCAAACTCAAGGAAAAGGTTTTGAAGTGTTGTGTCAACATATTCTGCCCCATTGCCTATACGAAGGGCTTTGATATTTCTCTCTCACTATGTCTCAGCTAGTGCTTTGAAATCTACAAAGGGCACAAAAACTTCAAATTTGGCCCTAAGAAGATACACCCAAGTATACCATGAGAAATCATCAATAAATGTAACCGCATACCTTGCTTTGTTGATGGAAGGATGAGAAAGAGGCCCCATGAGATCACTATGGATCAGATCTAGAGGACAGGATGCTCTGTGAGTCTTGTCGGTGTTAAACTTTTCTCTAGGATGTTTGCCAAGGACACACCCTTCACAAACTCCTTTGGAGAAACTGATATTTGGCAAGCCTTCCACCATCTCGTGCTTGCTTAGCTATTGCATATACTTGTAATTTAAGTGACCAAACCTCTCGTGCCTAAGCCTACTATTATCATCAGCATGTGTAAGTAATAAGGAGGATTTAGATTCAATAAATTCAGAAAATGTATACAATCTAGCTCCATTGTTTACCTCAGCGGTTGCAATTTTGGAGCTGCTATGTAGGTCATATATGTTCACTACATTTGAAGTGAATTCCACTCTCTTTCTGGTGCTAAAATGAGTGATCTAATAAAATGAAAGCATGTTTACCGAAAGTTTTGGAACATGAAGCACATCTTCAAAGCTTCAATGTAAAAGTTCCACTCCACCTTTTCCGGTGACCTCAATCAATGAGTCATCTCCCATGAGGATGGGAGGTCCTTTGCATGCATCCAAAGAGGAATAGACTACCTTTGCAGTAGCTATATGATGTGATGCACCAGAATCTATAATCCATGCATCAGGGAAGAGTTAATTGCAACTAAAGCAAGAAAATTGTTACCTTTCCTGTGTGGTGGATCCTCAGTCTTCTTCTTGGTGCCCTGAGGGATGTGGTCCCCAAGGTTGTGCTTTTGAAGGATTTCTACCATTTGGTCAATTTTTTTCTTCATGCAAGAGGATTCCAGATGGAATCCTCGGTGAAAGTAGGTGCATTTGTCTCCTTTCTTCCCTTTCTCATTTCTGGAACCAGAGGAGTCATTGAAGGGCTTGGTGTACCCTTCCTTCTTTGGATGGGAATTTGCTTTTCCCTTGCCTTTTTGCTACTGATTTTTCTGATTTGAATCAGATCTATGATTTCTATTATGGCTTCCATCATGCATAGCAAGTGCATGGACTTTTGGAGGTTTGATTTTCCCCATGGCAATGAGTTTATCTTGCTCAAAAGTGAGGGACTCCATGAACTCTTTGAGAGAAGGCATAGTGTAGGATTTACCTGTTGCGAGCCTTACTGAATGAAATGTAGACACAAAGATGGAGTATTCTAGTTCAAGCTTTGACATAATAGAGATAACTTGTAGACTCTCCTCCTTGGATTTGTTAATTCCACAACCCTTGAGTTGCAATAATAAATCATTATATTTGGTGAAGAAGTAATGAATTCTGACATAGTTCCATGGATCCAATGAGAGCAGCACTACAAAAAAACAAGCAATTTACGCCAGATTTAGCACCATATTTTAGTGTATTTTTTCTCTCCATTGGGATGATCAGCTTGGCGCTAAATCTGGCTCTATTGTACAAATTTTAAAGCGTCCTTTTTTGCGCCAAATTTTGCGTCTTTTTTATGCCACATTTTGCATCATATTTTGCACCAAGATTTGCATTTGGTTTTACAACAGGGTTTGCTTCTAGTTTTGTGCCATTTTTTGCATCTATTTTTGCATTACTTTTTGCTTCCTGTTTTGTGCCATTCTTTGCTTCTTCTTTTTTGTGTCGTAATTTGCATCGAGTTTTACACCATCTTTTGCATCTAATTTAGTGTCTTTTTTGCATCGAGTTTGTGCCATTTTTTGCATCGAGTTTGTGCCATTTTTTTCTTCTAATTTTGTACTTATTTTTACATCTATTTTTGCATCAATTTTTCTACCTTTTTTTACACCATTTTTTGCATCTAATTTTGCACCACATGTTGAATCTAATTTAGTGCCAAATTTTTCATCCATTTTTGTACCATTTTTTCATCCACTTTTTCGTTTCATTTGTCTCCCTTTTTTGCATCCTATTTTGCACCTAATTTTGCATCATTTGTTGCATCCAATTTAACGTAATTTTTAACAACATTTCTTGCATCCAATTTTGCATCCTTTTGAGCATCTAAATTTTCACCCTATGCTGGACCATTTGTTGCGTCCACCTTTGAATCCCATTTTGTGTCTAATGTCACGTTCAATTTTGAGCCATTTTTTTCATCTATGTTTGCATTTGTTTTTGCACCAGGTTTTGAATCATTTGTTGCACCTCATTTTGCATCCAAATTTGAACCATTTTTATGCCCATTTTCGCACCATTGTTTCTACTTTTATGTCCAAATTTTCACCATTTTTTATGTCCAATTTTACATCCTTTTTGGTGTCTAATTTTGCATCCTTTTTGGCATCCAAATTTGCATCCTTTTTTCTACCACATATTGTGTCCACATTTGCATCTCATTTTGCACCTAGATTTTAGTCTGAATTTTCATCTAGTTATGCATCATTTTTGGCATCCTTAGTTTCACCCTTTTTTAGTCCCATTTTGCTTCTTGTTTTGACTTTTCTTACATCCTTTTTGCACCCAATTTTTCATCCTAATTTTACACCATTATTTGCATCCTCATTTTGGTGTCCATTTTTACATCCTTGTTTGCGCCCAATTTGGTATCTTTTTGTATGCCCTATTTTGTTCCCTTCTTTGTGTCTAGTTTTACACCCTTTTTTAATTCTACTTTAAAACCATTTTTGTCTCATTGTTTGCATCTTGTTTTGATGGCTAGTTTAACATCCAATTCTACTCCCAATTTTGCATCGATGGTTACATCCACTTTTGGCTTCTTGTTTAGAGTTTTACTTTTACTTCCATTTTACTAATTTTATTACACATTGAAATATATTATAGTTTCTAAATATCATTTTGCTGTAGGATTTAATGCACAGTTAGATGAACATAAAACCCTCTCAATTTATCCTAGAAACTTAAGATAGACCGATTAAGAGAAAGGTTTTTCTAGGGCTCAAGATTCTTAGTAGATCAAGCTGTAGAGTATAGATTAAGAAAAGAAGAATGAATTCATGTGAGTCCTCACATGCAGGTATTGTTGGAGTTTTTAGTGTGGCAGGGAAGCGCTCTTAGATAGCTCCAAATCTTGGTCCTACACACAAGAGAGAGAACAAAGAAAACTTCACAACATAATATCTTGATAATTGAAACTATTATAAACATATAAATGTTACTGAATAAATAACTGTAAACCAAAATCCATACATTCATTAGTTAAATAGGATAAGTAAAGAATGAATAGTAGCATATGGAAGGAAGAACGACTAATCTATATTAATAAAGGAGTTGAAGGAAAGTTACAACCATCAGATATAGTTGCAACAACACCTCCCCCAACTCGTAGCTCCAAAACTCTCCCTCTCAAGATAGATCTCAACAGCGTGACAATACATGAATTCCCATCATTTCCTCAATTGCCAAGCCTCCAATATATAGGAAAGTGAAGGCTATGAAGATTTCCCAAATTCCTCATTAGTTCAATTTTGGCAAAAGCTTTTGGGTGAATAATGTTTCCTCATATAAAATTCACATTTTCCACTTTTTAGATGCTTTTGTGCTCAGGAAAAAGCTTCCCCATGTTTTATGGCTCTTTCCCACTTTTGTATGCTTTTATTTTTTAGGAAAAATCTAAATATGTGGATAAAGAGGTCACATTCCACCATATGAGTTTCCGAAAGTGAACAAGAGTGTCAAACTCTAGTTAACTCGAGCTTTTTTCCTCACATTAGAGGAATTTTCATTTTAAAATGTTAACATTGAATTTCCGTGTCATAATGTGTATGCCAATCAAAATCCTTTAAAATTTAAAAGACATATAGGTGTGACTAGGCAGTGGATTTTTTTTAATAATATAACTTACCTAATTTAATTGTGAATGCTGCCCAAGTGACCCAAAACTATATTAAATATTAAAAATAAATTTAATATCTTAATCTATAAAAGTTAGAATATCTAGAATATTTTTAATGAAGGGTAAATCATGGCATATTAAATAAATAAATTTAAATATAAAAATCCTAAACCTAATTTATTTAAATTTTAAGTGTTACTTTCCTTATTTTAAATTTTTATTAAATCTTGTATTGATAAAGTAATTTAAACATAAAATATAAATATATGGTTATTTTGATAAAAGTGCATTTATTTAAGTAACTTAAATTTAAATTTAACTTAAATTTATATCTTAAATTTTCCTTTTAAATTTAAATTTTCTTAAATTTTGTGTTAATAAATTAATTTCAATATAAAATACATGTAGATGGTTAATTTTGATAAAAGTGACATTTATTTGGGTAATTTAAATTTCCTTTAAATTTTGAATTTGCTTTCTTAATATAAATTTGCTTTTTAATTTAAATTTTATTAAATCTTGTGCTAATATATTAATTTAAATATAAAATACATATACAATTATTTTGATAAATGTGACATTTATTTGGGTAATTTTGGTAAAAGAATAATAAAAATGATATATTAAAAAATTGTCTACATGACATTATTTATTAGTTTCTTAATTTTTTCTCAGGTGGTTATTTTTGAGTTGAAAATTCCTCTAATGTGAGAATTTTGGTAACAAAAGTTAGATGAAGGGGACAACTTGTTATAGACTAGGATACCATGGTCCTCATGGTACATAACTTGTATTATAGGCTTAAATAGTTTAGGAGAAAGGGGTATTTCAACCAACAACATAGTATTCTCCTCCAAGATGATGAGGATTTATTTTCATGTATAACACATTTAAGAATATATCACAATTCAAATTCATAACTTAGTATTTGTAAACAAATTTAAGGGTAATTGACAACATTCATAAAAAAATATAGCAGTATCCTCATATATAACAATTCTCTATTAAAAAATTATTGACAATTTTCAATATACATATATTACTACTAAATCAACATTTATCTCAGATATCATTATTCCAAGGTAAATTCATAACATTACATCCAAAAATAGTAATGTCATCATACATAATCATTCTCCATAAAAAAGCATTGATAGGTTTCAACACATATATAAAGTAACAAGATAATAGTAATAATATCCTCATCATCCTTAATCAAATCAACTAAGATTCAAATGTGTGATTATCATATCAAAATATTTCATGAACACCATTATTCTAAGGTAAATTCACAACATCCATCAAAAGATAGTAATATATCCATACATAATAATTCTCCATCAAAATACTGTTAATAATTTTCAATATATACATAAAAGAACAAGATAAAAATGATAATATCATCATCATATTTAATCAAATCAACTAAAATTCAATGTAAGATTACCAAATAGAAATGTTTCATAGATATCATTATGCTAAGGTAAATTCACAACATCCATAAAAAAATAGGAATCTCATCATACACAATAATTCTTCATAAAAAAATTGCAAGCAATTTTCAACATATTCACGTAACAAGATAGTACCAATAGTATCATCATCATTATTCAAATAAACTAAAATTCAAATGTATGATTACCATATTAAGAGATCCAACTAAATATAAAAAATAACGCATGACTAGCTAGCACCACGAAAATCATAGCCAAGCTCATCCTCATGATCATTTCCATGATCATCATCCTGACCATCCTGATAATATCATCCACATAATCATCACCAATGCCACTGTGATCCTCATCATCATCATCTTTGATATATGATGTAATCTAAACATAGTCTGTATCATCATCTTCATGGTCATTACGTATAGCGTTCTGGAAAAAAAAAAAAAAAACAATATTACATGTTAGTACTAATTTTATAGCAAAATGCATATTTTTATTACATGGCTAACAATAAAATGAGGTAGGACATAATAACATTTAATAATACTAAAAATAAAATGAAAATATGGCTTAAGATATATTGGAGATCCAACTAAGATTACACTTGTAATTCACATTAAGTAGTAGAATCATTTTTTAATCCATATCAAGTAGGTACCCATTTGTTCTTCATATTATATTGTGAATGTTTCTTATGATTTCCATGCAGAATTGGTAAATTAATATTCATTGGAAGCTTTATTTCAAATTACTATTGTAACTCAAATTAGAACTAGAAGAAATTTTAACAAAAAAAGAATGTCACATGAAAAAGTAAATTGTTTTTAATGAATAATAAGTCGCATACAATATGAATGTCACATGAAATATTGAGTTGTTTTTAATGCATGTACTTTTCTCTATAATAAGATGGATCCTAATGTTCTTTCAAGAACAAATGATCACAAATAATTACTTCATCTTTTCCAGTATCGCACTTAATCCATTATACCTAGTGATGACAATGATTCCATTCAAATTGCTTTAAAATCTCTAAATATAATGTAAAATAGAAAACTCCATGACCATGACCGCAACCCCCTCCCTTGCCTCGTCCACCATTAGAGGCAATGAACTTGGAGTTATGACCACGATAGCAACCCCTCCCTTGCCTTGTGTCCACCATTAGAGGCATTGAACTAGGAATTAAGAGTACTCATGTTTTCTTTGCTCTAATTAATCTCCAAGGAATCAAAACTTAGGACTCCATCAAGGAATAGATATATCATAAGAAAATCTCAATAGGCTTTGCCAAAAGAGTGTGAAATAACACTTATCTCTGTTTTATGAAATAACTCGAGTGAGTGGAATGAATGGTGGGAAACACTTACCAAGGAAAGGAATATTTTTGGTCTGTCCTTAATTCTATTATTACTTTTGCTTCTTAGAATGGAGGGAAGTGTTTAAAAAAATTCAAAAAAAATATTTAAAAATATAATAAAAATAAATATTTTCTTAAGTTTAGTTTTTTTTCAATATATATTCAGTTTAGTATTTTTTTATTTTCTAAAAAAATATATTTAGTTTCTGGTTTTTTTTATAACAAAAAATTATATTTTCTTTTTATAAAAATGGATTTTAAACATCCATTCATGCTAAATTTGTGATTTTATGATATAAGTTTAATTTATATATAAAAAAGTAACTTAATGCCATGCGTTGTGTTGCTAAGATGGGTATTATACATCTCTTACTTGCTAAGTTATAGAATGTGCTTGGGTTTTCTTAATGCAATAAAATTAATTCTTCTCTTCATTATATCTTGAGATGTTCAACTTGCACCTAATAAAACAATAAAGTTAAAATAGGTTTGCCTTTGCCCTTTGTAGATTTCTTTCCCCATTAATCCTTGTCTTAATAGATTAATTGTCTTATGGTGGCCTTGAGTGGCCACTCCCATTAGTTGCATGCTTTTTAGTTTTATGTTAGTGACATTTCTTAGGATTGATAACATGCTATTTAATTTATGAAAATGTGTTATTTTCCATATTATTGTTAAATATTAATATTAAATATGTTGGTTTTGAACATGGTTTAGCAAAAAGTTCCCAAAAGGTTTATAGATTCTAACTTATAATGTAATGCTTCACTACATGCTTGATGAAATTGTTTTGGATATTTTTTTTAAAGATTCATTGATTGATGAAATTTTTATGGATGTTTTTTTAGTATATTAACTTGTATGTGATGAAGTAAAAAGTCACCTCTTTTTGAGATTTTCATTGGTTAATTTCCCTTAAGGCTATCAAGTTCACCATTGAGTCCCACGTTAAGGAAATATAGGAGTCATGAAGTGGCATTGTCCAATAACTTAAATCTTGGAACATGTTTTCTTTAGTCACATTATACTTCCTTTCTGTGTAAATTCTCCATGAAAATAGTCTCATGGAACATGAGGGACCTCAATAGCAAAGGAAAACAAATACTCCTAAAACAAAAATGGTACGCAAAGCACCCATCAATAATGTTGATATAAGAAATAAAAATATTAAGTGAGGTTCTACCTCTTATAATTAGAATATTGGGGAGGAATTTCCAAGTAGTAGTGATTGATGATTAGATATACTTGGGTGGAATGGCTATTATTTGGAATGTTCAGGACATTAAGGTTACCAATATGTTTACCTCTTTTCACATTATGACAATATAATTTTAGTTAATTGACATCGAGGACTACTACCATGTATCCAATGTCTATGACTCCAATATCGCAAATGGAAAACCTCTATTGTTCAATTATATTTCCAGCATAAGTAATTTATACTCCCCATCTCCGTGGATTATTGGGAGTGACTTCAATATTATCAAGTGTATCGAGGAACAGAAAGGATGAATCACAATGTTTACCAAGAGATTTTGTAATATATATCATCAAGGCCCTAAAGTAGTATCCATTAAAGTTCTCAAGCAATGAGTCTCCAACCCACACATGTGGATCAATGACATGTAATACATGTGTGTGTGGTGACTAACTTAATACACTATTCTAATAACTCCACAAACTTAAGTATTTCCTTCCATCACATGATTGACTGTAGTGTGACATAAGTAAACCAAGAGTAGACATGAAACCCTTAGGCAAGAAAAAATCCCTAGATCCTCAATTAGGTGCTTAAATGATGAAGTGAAAATGAAAGGGGCAAAGAGGACTTCATGATTTAACCATCACAAACATGTGATCAAGTGTGACTAGGAGTGTATATATTCATATGTTTTCCAAAGAGGGTGTGAATACATGAGTTACCATTCATTGGGCCTTATTTTTCCTTCTTTTTATTTTTCTTATATATAGGACTTAGGGAATAAGGTTTTCATAAGTTTTGAACAACTCATAGATATAATATTTACATAAATTCTCACTTTAACCTTAGAGTTTAGACTTAGATAAATCATTATAGTGTATATTTAATGATTTTGGCTTTCACTTTTTGATTTTCTTTCATCACAAATGACAAGAAGGGGAATATTTTGCCACAAATCTATGAATTCTTAATCATAAAGGTGTCATGTGATGAAAAAAAATTAATGATGTTATTCCCTATGAAAATGATGGGTATTCTTGAGAAACGCTTATGCTTGTGGATGTCTCCTCCCTGGTTGAGAGGGAGTGAACATTGACACCATATTATCCATTTGTCATGTACTATGGCCGAGACTAACAGTCGTAAGCCTACTAAAGACACCAATAGGAAGGATGGTGAATTAGATAAACATATGGGACCAATATTCTTTGAGAATTTGTGCTTTGACTAGGACTAACCGCCATAAGTCAAGTACATTAATCCAACATAAGAATAGTCATGAGGATCGACTTTTCCTGGTGTCAAATATTATCACAGTGGATTAGGAAATGATCATGTGAGGACATGCTTGATGAACATCCTAGTGTGGTAAGTGCCTAAAGAGGCAGTGGTGTCCAAATTTATGCCTCCCAACATTGTGCTATGATCTAATGGAGATATATAACTTGTTAGTCAAGGCCTTTCTATTTTTACAATGTTGGCTATGATGATTTAAATCATTGTTGATGCTTATCAATCCAGATCCCTTCTTATATGAATATTTCAACTTGATAGTACTTTCTTGTCTCATTATGAGTATCTCCCTAGTTTAGAGGCAGTGTCATCATCTTCATTATCACCATCATCACCACCATCAATCTCATCATTGCATTATCATCATAATCACCATTCATGTCATCATCATCATCATGATTATGGACATTGTTGTCAATTGTTCATAATTATAGGTCTCGTAAGAAATACCATCAACCCAAAAAATATTACGAGTGCTCAAAAAGGGTTGTTAGGACACATGATATATGCAAGAGAAATTACAACTTTATTTTTTAGAGATGATCGACGATCATCATCACCACTACCATTATCATCATCATTATAATTTTCATCATCCACATCATCATAATTAATGTAATTTCTATCATCATTGTTGTCAACTTCGTCATGAACATCATAATCATCATTCATGCCATTATTGTTGTTGATGATGACCAAGATGAAAATATTGATAATGATGATCAAATGATAATGACTTGGAAGATGACTCTAAAGATAATGATTATGATTATGACCATGACAACATTTAAAAATTGGGAAGATTGTCCAAGGTCATTAGCATCGCCATCATCATTTTCATTATAACCCCCATCATCTTTATCATCATTTTGATTATCATAATAATCACCAATTCATGTCATCGTCATCATCTTCATTATCATCATCGTCATAATTATTGACATTATCATCAGTTGTTCATAATTGTTAATGTCATAAGAAATATCATCAATGCAAAAATTATACGAGTGTTGGAAAATGGATGCAAAAGTCAATTAAAAAATGGGGGCAACAATAGATGTAAAATTGGATGAAGAGTGGACACAACATAAGTAGATGCAAAACAAGACAAAAAAATTGACACAAAACTGGATGAAAAAGTAGATGCAATAGTTGATGCAAACTTGGACACAAAATAGGGTGCAAACATGGATGAAAAAGTGGAAGAAAACATGGGTGTAATAGTAGGCATAAAACTTAGCATGAATTGTTGTGAAATAAATGTGGATAAAACAATGAACAAAAAAAAAAGACACAAACTTGGATGCAAAAAGGAGGCAAAATTGGATTAAAAAATGGATGTAAACATGGACCAAACATGGATGCAATAGTGGACACAAAATTAGATTCAAAATTGGTCACATTATAAGTGGATGTAAATGTAGATGCAAAATGGGATGCAAAAAATAGAAAATTTATTTGATGCAAACTTGGACACAAAAGAGGATACAAATGTGGATGAAAAATTGGAAGAAAATGTGGGTTTCAATGATAGGCACAATATATGGCACAACAAAAGTGGATGAGAAAGTGGATGTAATAAAAAACACAAAAAAATATGCAAACTTGGATTCAAGACAAGATGCAATAAGGGATGAAAAAGTGGATGCAAACATGGGTGCAACAGCAGAAACAAAATTGGATGAAAAATATGGATGCAATGGAAGTAGATGCAAAATATGATACAAAAAGAGATGCAAAACCCAACACAAAAGTGGATGCAAAAATAGATGCAATATTTTGATGCAAAAGTGGATACGAAGATGGATGCAAAATTGGAAGCAAACGTGGGTACAACAGTAAGTACAAAACATGGTACAAATAGTGTCACAACAAAAGTGGATGTAATGATAGATGCAAAAAAAGAAGCAAATGAAGATGAAAAATAAGAAGCAAAAGTGGACGTAAACATGGGTGCAACAATAGATGAAAAATATGATGCAAAAGTTGATGCAAGAAAATCAAATGCAAAAGTAGATGCAATATGAAACACAAAACCTGATGCAAATCTTGACGCAAAGGGGATGCAAAAAATGATGTAAAAATGGATGCAAAAATTAATTTAAAAAATGATGCAAAAGAGGATGCAAGGGATGATGAAAAAGTTGATGCATGTGTAGGCGCAAAAAGTGGAAGCAATAAATGATACAAAACTTGGTGAAACAAAATTAGGTGCCAAACTTGATGCAAAACATGGTGCAAAGGATGGCACAAAACTTGGCATAAAACTTGGCGTAAAACCCAGTGTAAATCCTAATGCAAAACCTATTGCAATACCTGGTGCTAAACTTGGTGTAAGACTTGGTGAAAAACTCGATGCAAACTTTGCATCAATTTTTGCACCATATTTTATAAATGGATACAAATAGCACCAAAAATGGGCTCTAGATGCAAAAAAGGAAGAAAAAAAGGACGCTAATCACAGGGTTTTGTTGTAGTGTCAAGTGCTTCAAATGGTCCTTGTCCGACTAGGAATAGATAGTACTATCATCAAGATATATTAATAAAAATGTGTCCTTCTCCTCTGTGAAATCTATTTCCATAGCTCACTTAAATGTTTCTCCTACATTCATTAAATCAAATGACATCTTGGCATATTTGAATTGTTGTACCTCTGAGATAGTAGTAGGTCAGGCTACCAATGACATAGCATCTAAAATAATTGTTTTGGGGGTTTTTGGTTTAATTTTATGGAAGACCAATGAATGAAGGCAGATGTCGAATTGAAGTAATTAATCCTTTGGGGTATATTAACACTTCAACAAAGGGCTACTATAAATCATTACACAGTGATATAGATCAAAATAGTGGTGAGTAGAAGACAACAAAAATATGATTATCATAGTTTCCAGACTGTAAAACAGAACAATCACAAGTTGGAAAACCTTCTAAACTATGTTCCAAAGGTTCAAGGCAGTATACTTAATGCTTACACAAGATGCTGATGATTTATTGATTAGAGGGGATTAGCTACACAAATAGTTGCCTTAATCCAATCTCTTAATAGATGATCACTTCAGGAGCTTATAGGAATCAACTGAAACTCTAATTGTTCCTACTTAGATATCTCTACAAGTCACAAGCATATGAAGAAATACAAAATGATTCAAAAATTGGAAAAACTTACATGATAACACAAACTGTGCAAGACCATATTCAGAATCCTTTGCTTTGTATTAAGGTTCCAGAAAGACCAATTACATTAAGAGTCTGTAAAAGCTTCTTTCAAAAGTGGCTTCTAGGTTCAAAGCAGTATAAACAGTTACAACTTTACAAGTAATAGACTGTGAATCTTGAACTCTGAACCATTTACAACTCATAAAAGGAGTTATTTATACAACAATAAAACTTGGGAAATATCCTAAAACTGATTAAGATTTATTTCGGCAAAGAAAAAGATCTTCATGATAAGAAGATAGGGGCAGCTACTAAACTGTTTCTTGTTGTTCCCTTTATTCAGGTTGCGCTGGCTTCAATTGTCTAATATTTTGCCACTTTAGCTAAGCAATTGTTTGAATCCTTCATGTTGGCCAATTGCTTCTTTTAACCTTTTTATCTGATGCTACTTTAAACTCTATAATTGTCTTTTGATCTGGCTAAGTGACCTTTTGACTATGCTCCTTTTAACCCTTTACTGCACATTTCAATTTTTACTTTGTTTTTCAACAGTAAATCCTTCATATTCATCTTCAAACAATTTTGCAAGCCCGTGTTTATAAACCTGGAACAATACTCTTCTTACCTGCAAGCCACATAACTTGTTAAGAAAAACATGGTGGCTGAGGGTTTTTAATGGCTCTGCTGAGGCTTGAAAGGTTATCAAAAGAAGTCTGGGGCATATATGAGGCTAAATGATGGCTTAAACAGGCCGCAGAGGCATTATTGGGTCGCGTTGTTTTAAAATAGGAAATAGAGCAAATGGTGTAAAAATGCGTTTAATGGAGAAAAAGTCTTTCTTTTAGCTATCGGGCGAAAAAAATGAATAGTGGCGAAAAGAGTACGAAGGATTAATTAAGGTGGGAACGGCTTAATCTTGTTTAAAACAGTGATTGGTGGTGAAATGGAGCGTTTGGGTCATTTCCATGTTTAAATCGAAAAATCGATTTTACACAGAAAACATTATAAAATCGCATATGGTAGACTTGAAAAATTATGGACCTGAGTGGATAATGATATCGGGTCTGGGTGATATGGCTACCGCAATCAGAGTATGGTGGGGGAAGGCTTATTAAAAAGTGATGCGATAGTGAGCGAATGCGACATGAAATAATATATGACATATAACTATGTCGAGTCCAGGCTTTGATATCACAGTTGGGGATCAGAATGCGCTAAGGGTTACTGCTTTAAGCGGGATGCGATGGAAGGGCGGATGCAATATGGTGATGGGTTATAATATATGCAGTGTCAGGTCCGTATCCTTATCACTGTTGGGAATCGCAAGAGGCATAGGCTTGTATGCATTTGGACTGGGACTTTGTGATGGATGCGATATGGGTAATGTATTATGGTATATATGTGGTCGGGTCTAGGCTCATCGCAATCGGAGATATCAATGTGCAAAGGTTTATGGTATAGCAGGAGGTTGCGATGAGGAAGCTGCAATATGTTATGAAATATAACATAAAGTTGGTCGGGTTTGGGCTTATCATCGCATATTGTAATCGGTATTTGTAATGTGGGGAGGGTTATTTATATAAAGGACTTTCAACCCGTCGATGCGATATTTCATATAATACATAGTTTTATTGCAAAACTATTATATATGCATATTTTAAAAAGGCCCTTGGTCCATTGATTTGTGATATTTGTGTATAATGCAGTTTCTAATGAAACTTAAGGGTTTTCGAGGTATTTTAAATAAATGGAGCTATTATATATGGGAAAGGGAGAATATTAAGGTTTTAATATATTATGCTAGTATTAATATGAATATGAGTAGAAAGGAAAAATGACTAAGTATTAATGTTTCTATTGGATTTTCATATTTCATCAATACTTAGGGTAAAACTATTTTGTGGGTTTTTGGGGTAAAAGGGGATTTTAGATGGAATTTTTACTTTTCCTAGGTAAAAAGGGTTTTTACCATAGGAAAAGGGGATTTTAATAGCAAATGAATGAATATGGATATATGAAGGTAGGAAGGGGAAATTAGGAAATATATGAATGAATAAGGATGAGGGAGGTTAATAAATTGATTTGTAGTCCTTCATTTGCCTCGTGTAACTGCCTCATGGATTTAGAAACATGATAAATATACATTTTGTACAATCAACCATTAAACTTCTGCAACCTTTCTCTACTTACCCTTTTCTTATCCTATCATTTTTAATTCACTTTAATGGGTGCATTTAAGCTAGCAAACCCTTATCCTTTCTTTTTATTTAACAAAAACAAACTATCTAAATCTACCCTTATAACTTCCAAGGGCTCAGATTAAACTAATGAGCACCTTATTATTCTCTACCTAACTAGTGATCTTCCAATATTAAATAGTTTGGCCAAATCTTTATTCTCTATCTATAACATCAAATTTAAATCATGAAGCAGTCAAGATTAAATAGTTTGATTGTCATGAGTTGTGGCATTTAAAACAAACTGCACACAACTATTATTTTGCAGAAAAAAGTAGTGGCATTTGGACTTGCTCACTTTCAGAGTTTATTTGACATTTTATTTCTACCTAACATTTTCTTTTGCCTTTATTTTTTAGAGCAGCTACCCTAACATTTTCTTTGATATGGACATCATCATCGAAATATTCTTTTAAACTAAAATTTTATTCACTATTGTTATGTCCATATCCTAACTTAACATTTTTTGAGATATTCTATCTAATCAAAACCAAAAAATGCTATAACATTGGCTCCATCTGGGGACTGCTTTCTCCTGTAGAATGCAGAGAACCTACAGATCCATGTGCCTTCTCCTCGGGCTATGGAGTTCTTGCTGTAAAAAAAATATCACACTGACATTTTGGAAAGGAAAAGAAAACCGGAGTTATGTATAGCGAAAACTATTTCACCTTCTTAGTACTGAATATAATGTTTGAGAAACCTTCCATTTACAGGATAAGTGGAATATTGCCCCTCAAGATTCTGCAGCACAAAACTGTTGTTACCCTTTACTTCAGTGATTGCTAAAGGTCCAAACCACAGATTGTCGAATTTACCATGCTTTCCTTTCTCTTCTCTCCTGGCGTCCCATCTTAGAACTAGTTCACCTTCCTTAAAGTTCCTTTCCCTGGCTCTTCTATCAAACAAGACTTTCATCTTATTCTGATATTTCTTCAATTTGTATTGAAATTCATCTATGTTTTCATTAAGTTCAATAATCTGATTGATTCTTCTTAAAAAATCATCAGGTTCATCTGTTGCATCCTGCAGAAATTTTAAAACAGGGAAAGCCAAATTGGTAGGGAATATTGCATCTTTACCATAGACTAGCTGAAATGGAGATTTTCTAGTGGACCTCTTTGGAGTAATTCTGTTTGCCCATATTGCATAAATTAAATGTGAATCTCAACTCTTCTTATGATTAACCAGTGTCTTTTTGAATACCTTTACCAAGATTTTGTTTGATGATTCTACAAGGCCATTACCCTGAGGGTAATATGGAGTTGAATGATGTAGCAAAATATGACAATTTTGGCAAAAGTCAATCATTTTAACAATAGAAAAAATGTTGCATTATCAGTTACAATTTGAGTTGCGCAACTAAATCTAGCTAAGATGTTCTCCTCAATAAACTTAATTACTACTACATCAGTAGCATTTCTGACTGGAATTGCTTCCACCCATTTAGTAAAGTAATCTATTGCAGTGAGGATCCATCTATGCTGATTACTTGAAGTGGGGTGAATCTCTCCAATAAAATCTAATCCCCATTGAGAAAAAGGATCTGAAACTATTGATGGAATAAGTGGAAGAGCTACTAATTTTTGTTTTTTAGTAAACATTTGGCAAGGAACACATCCTCAAACCTTTGTTCCTACTTGTAAAAACAATGAGGGCCAATAAAATCCTCCCCTCAGAACCTTGTATGTTGTAGCTCTCCAAGCATAGTGTCCCCCACAAAATTCTGTATGAAACTGATCAATGATGCCTTCAGTTTCTAATTCTGTTAAACATAATAACAAAATGTTAAGTGGATCTTTCCAGTATAAATTTGCATTAATAATGCAGTAATTGACTGATTTCAACTTGAGGGTTTTACACTAGGTTTTGGAGAATGATGCTGGACACTCAAAATTGAACAAGAAATCAACAATATCTTGATACCAGTTTGACAACATGTATTTTTCATCAATGTGTATTGGATTGATCTGCTATGAAGGGGGACGTTCTTGTGGATTCTCCCCTGTAGGATGAAGAGAACGTTCTTTTGGATTCTCCCCTTCTGCAAGGACAAAAGGTTCTTGTGGATTCTTCCCTTGTATTTCTAAGATAGAATTGATTCCAAGTATTTTGCAGTTGGATTCAGCTAGTAGCTTAGCTAATCCTTGACCTTTTACTAGCTTGGTAGTCTTGACAGTTAGATCAAATTCCAAAATTTGAGTGATCCATCTAACTCTTTTCCCATCAGTGTTTGGTTGAGTTAAAACAAATTTGACAACACTATTTGGGACATAAGCAGTAATAGGTGAGTGTAAGACATACATTCTAAATGATTTAAGAGCTTGGATGAGGGCATAGGCTTGCTTCTCAAAGATTTCATACTTCAGCTTAGCATCTTTCATAACCTTGCTAAAAAAGGCTATGGGTTGGTCATCGGAATCTTCATTGTTTTTGTAATATAACAATAGCAAGGGTCGTTTTAGAGGCAAAAGAGAATATACTAAATGGCTTGGTATAATCAGGGCTAGCTAAGGTGGGATCTTAAGAGATGACTTTGTTTATTTGTTCAAATGCATGCATAGAAGAGGGAGTCCATTTGACTTGATGATCCTTTCAAAGCATGCCTGTTATATCCTTGACTATCTCTGCATAATTGGGAATGAATCTCCTTAGAAAATTTATCTTGCCCAGAAAAGCTTGAATCTCCTTTCTATTTCTAGGCAAGGTCAATGATTCTATGGTAGATACTCGTTTGGGATCAATTACCATGCCCTCCTTTGAAATAATATGGCCCAACAATTTTCCTTCTTTAACAACAAACAAAGACTTCTTTGGGTTCAGTGATATTCCAAATTTTCTACACCTGTCAAAAACTTTCATCAAGTGCTTTAAATGTTTCTGATTAGACTTAGAAAAAGAAGTTATGTCATCAAGATAAATGACCACAAATTTATTTACTTGACCCATGAAAGTGATGTCCATTTCTCTCTGAAACGTTGCTCCAGCATTTGTTAAGCCAAATGGCATCCTTGCGTACATGAATGTACCCCAGGGTGTTGTAAATGTTGTATTGTCTCTGTCTGCTATATCATCATTTACCTGATTATAGCCTGAAAAACCATCAAGCATAGACAGTCTTTATGATCTTGAAACCATTTGCAGTAACTGGTCCATGGGGCAAAGGATAATTATATTTTAACGATGCCTTGTTCAAATTTCTAAAATCCACACAGAGTCTTATTTCTCCACTTTTCTTTCTAACAGGAACCAGATTTGCAACCCAATTAGAATATCTAAGAGGGAGGATGATCTATGCATCTAACATTTTCTTAATTTCTCTTCCTACAGTTGGTAGAAGAGTTGGATTTATCCTTCTAAGCTTCTGCTGATACGGTTTTGCTTCTGGCTTCAGAGGAATTTTATGTTGTATTAAAGATGTGTCATAGGTTTTCAAATCAGCATAAGTCTAGGTAAAGACGTATTTATAATTTTGCAGCAACTTAAAATACTCTATTTTGATTTCTAGGTCTAGAGATGCACATAATTTGATGTTTTTAACATCTTCAACAGTTCCATTTTTAATCTCTTCAACGTCATCTTATGAAGAAATAGACTGTGGGTATTGGAAAACATCATTCTGATCGAATAATTTTTCTAAAGGAATAAGTCCCTTTGGAATAAAATTATTTGAGAATTGAATAATGTCGTGATTAGCAATTTGGGCTTTAAAATCTGAAGTGTCATTTTCTTCTGTGTTTTCACTTATTTCAGCTTTGTCACCATCAATTTGCAGAAATGAAAAATCATCTATTACCTATAAAAATGATTTCAGTTGTTCATCGTCTTCAAATATTTACCAATGTTTGAGGTTATCTGGGATAGAAGGCCTGTATTTGACTTGAATCTAATATAATACATCAGTATGATCAGGGATTTTAAAAGCGTTAGTAGAGACAGCCAAGGCATCTGCGTGAACATTCTAATTTCTGGGAATGTAAGTCAAATTAAAGGCATCGAAAAGATTTTCAATTGAATCCCATACCTCATTTCAGTAGGACCGAAGTCTTGGGTGCTTGTTCTGGCAAGCATTTTTTACTTGTTCAACAATAAGCTCAGAATCGGTAAAAACACTTAAGATCTGAACTTTCAGGCTTTTGGCTAGCTGCAATCCTAAAATGAAAGCTTCGTATTCAACAACATTATTAGTAACTTCAAAATCTAATTTACATGATTGTGTTATATTTTCAGTTTAAGGAGAAATTAAAACAACATCAGCTCCTGCCCCATCTTTTGTGCAAGAGCCATCAAAGAACAATTTCCAAATATCAGTTTGTTTTGGTTCAAGACTTTCAACTACTTCTTTAATTTTGACTTGAGTTTAATGTTGGTTTGAAGTGAGCTAAAAAGAACCAAGGTCTTGATCTATTGCATAAATTGGATGGTTCCTTGGCTGGTCAGTGTTACAAACAATATGTACAAATCTTAACTCTCTATATAATCTCAATTACTCTCCTCCATAAATAGGAATAGTAGCATATGACATGTCCATCTGTAGAGTTCCCCTAGTTTGGCACAACATGACCTAGAAAGGAGCATTCCAAACTTGGGAGGGATATGTGTAACAACAATGTCAAGTACTATACTTTTTATTGGGATTTGGGCAAGGGTAACCACTAAATCCTTGATCAATCCTAAACAGAGCACCCTTTTCGAATCAAAGGTGTACATGTCATGGTAAGATTTAGTGATATCTAATTTCAAAAGGTCCATGATGGATTTAGGCATAAGGTTGTGTGATGCTCCTAAATCAAGCATACAATTGTATAACATGGAGTCATTTGTTTTAAGAGTTACATAGAAGGGAGGCACTATCTCATCTATCATGTCTGAAGTAGGGCCAAAGACTACTATTGGTTTTTCATGTTGTAGACTTGTGACATCACCTTCAGCATCAACCAAGGTGTTTTGTATCCATTTTGTCACTTGGATTTTGTAACCAGGGCTTTTAGAAAGTTCTGACAATGGAATTGGGATCTTAACCCTGTCGAATTCCTTTTCAATATTAAATGTAGTCAAAATGCTTTTACCAACTTGGGTAGTATCATTTGATTGATCTAATGGCTGAATAAGAGTTGTTTGAGCTTCAGCAGTCTTGGTACGTGGTTCAATCACTGGAGTTTCCTTTGGAGGTCTCCCAGGACCAGGCCTAGGCCTAAGATAATACCTTTTGTTTAGTTCTGCAATTAAAAATTATGAAAAAGCATGATATTTAGATACATGTACAACTTCCTGATCCTCTTGAACATGATTCTGTTGTGAGAGAGGAATGATGGTTGTTTTATTGGAAGAAGAAGAATCCATACTATTAATATCTTCAGTAATTGTCATAGTATTATCATCAGGTTGTTGGTCATCTATCAATAGAGGAGTAGGAACTTGTTGATCATTGGTAGGTCTCTAAAGAATTTATAGTGGTTGGTTTCTCTTATATTGACCTTGATTTTGGTTTTGAGGTCTAGCAATTGTTTGGTGTATGGTCCTAGGTTGGGTCTCAATCTTTGAAATCGTGTTCGATAGGTTTCTAAGAAGAGATGTTATTTCATCAATTTTTGAGTCTTTTGACTTAGTCTTTGAGGAACTAGAGGCTTCTTGAGCAGTTTTGAGTTTCCTTTGGGCCTTTTCTTCCTTAAGTTTTAAAGAAGTTGAGGCTACCCTATTTGCTTCTACTTCTATAGCGTTTGTTTGCATATCTTCAAGAGTTCTTGAAGTTCTCTCTCGTAGCATAATAACAAAGTCATCATCGAAAGCTTTGGAAAATCTAGACTTAGCTGCTGCTACAAGTGGCTTACAATCAACAGGCATTTTGTGATGGAGTTTGTTGAATCTTTTGATAAAATTTGCTACTGGTTCACCAAAGTTCCTTTTAAGCTCTTCAAATTCTGTGAGGAAGTAAAGAGGATCCTTTTTGACACCCCATTGATTTTTGAATATGGTTTTAAGCTCTTCCAAATTTCTAATGGAAGCTACTTGTAACTGCCTAAACTAAATCCTCACGTTTCCTTCTAATGACTGTACAAAAATCTCATATAAACATTCTCTGCTTCTATGTCCATGTTGTCTCCAAATTCAAGGAAAGATTGAAGATGGTCTTCAGTTGAGGGACCAGTTTCTCCATTGTATTTGGGAAGATATTTTAAATAACTAGTTGGGAATGCATCAGGGTTATTAGGTAAGACTAAGGAAGCATATCTGGCCTGTATAATTGGTCAGAAACCCATGACTATAGGTGGTGTATGAGGTGCTTGAGGTGTATGAGGTTGTTCTTGTGGAGTATGAGGTGTTTGTGTGGATGTAGAGGATGAAGAAGAAGAAGAGGAAGAAGATGATGATTTAGGGGTTGATGAACTAGTTAGTGGTGAAGGAGGAGGAGATATACTAAAAGACTTCAAAGGAGTCTTAAGAACTAACTTTGGGACCTGAAAGGGAATACCTTCTTTTGATTCAAAAAGAGGCTTGGTATACACAATAAAGGTCTCTTCAGGTTGTTAAGAAGAAGAAGCTTCAGATTGATAAAAAATTGAAGGAAATGGA
>APFE031725374.1:0-16438 GCA_000404065.3 Pinus taeda | reverse complement strand
GTATTGTAACATTGAAAGGAATATAATGAAAAATCAAGCTGGTAGTCCCGGTTTTGGGATCCAGTGGGAAATATCTGTGTATATGTGTTTTATGTGTTATGCTCTCACATTCTTATTTTTCCTGTGATTTAGAATTCCTATGCAGGTAATTTTTGTACGGGGTTAAAACCTACACATCTTTCCTCTAAAACTTAGGGAACCAATTCATTACAGCTGAAAACCACTTGGAACTTGATGTATCTACCCTATGAGGTGATTTCCATACTTACATCAAATACATCATTTACCATGCATACATTTACCAAGAAAATAAGAAAATTCAACCACTAAAGAAACTGGGCGAAATTTTGAGTTTTAGGCAAAATTGACAAAAATTTGCCTGATGCGCAACACCTTGAGCCTAATGTGTAGTGCCACTTCAAGAATACTTTTGGAGGCATTCCACTTCACCAAATTAGGGCCACGATATCTTTTTGGAAATCTCTACCTGTCTAGTTTCTATAACATCTTGAATTTCCTAATTTGGAGTTTATTTGCCCCTTCAAAACTCATTTCTCCCAAGACTGCTTCCTGTGGGTCCAAAAAGTGGCAGAGAGGGCATTGTTTGAGTGTTTTTTGCCCTTTTGGTGGCTCAGATCTTCTCCAAAATTGATGAAATTTTCTGGGTTTTGTTGTGTTTTCATTCTAAATCCAAAACTATAAGCCATTTGGCAAAAGAGTGAGCCAATTCAATGGCGTTGCACATCAGCTGAAATTTCCTGTGTTTCTATTTACAAAAATGCAAAATGACACAAATTTTCCAAAATTTCCTCAAATTTGGCAAGCAGCAACCTCATTAAGTTCTTTGCTAAGGTAATGAATCTTTAGCCAAGATTTTAAGTTTATCATGTTCTTTCTTGGCCCTCAAGGCTCTCCTCAACTTGGCTTTTAGCCTCTTTACCCTTGTTTTGCAAATCTTGTTCCGAGTTAAGTAATGATAGGCCATATGGTGCAGCATTTTCTTCTCTTTGTTGGCTTTCTCAAGAAACTTCTTAAAGTTAATGTTCACCTTTCCAACCATGTCTCTCGGTCATTTTCAATTTCTTGCTCAAGGGAGGTCATCTCGATCTTTATTTTCTTTGCCTCTTGCCTATGCTCCATAATAGTTTTCTTATCTGTCAATTGTTTGTTTTCTTGCTCAAGAAAGTTGATGATCCATTTGGCCCTCTCAAGGTTAAGTGATAAGGCTTGTATTTCAGCCTCCTTCTCTTTGATAATCATGTCTTTGAGTCTTGATCTTTGAGAGCCCAAATCAATGACAACCTCCTTAATCAAAATAAACTCTCTGTCATGCCCTTCAATAGGGCTCTCCTCATGCATCTTTTGCTTCCCTTTGTCTCTGCTCTTTGACTACTAGCCAACTTGTATAGTTGGAGAAGAATGCAAAGCCCCTTCCACCCCCGGTGGAGATAGCATTTGCCTATGGTCTGGTGAAGAAAACGAGACCCCTTCCACTCCTTGTAGAGATAGTACTCACTTGGCAGCTGCAAAGAGCATCCTAGTGCCTCTTTCATAGGTGACAAACACAGGGACAGGAACCTCCTCTATTTTATTTTCAGGCTCCTTTTGTTGCCCAGAAGGTTCACCTTCCTCTTGGGGATATGAAAATATTTAAGGCCCCTTGAAGCACTCATGGGCAATGAAAATTTCCCATGGCATTCCAAACTGAGTGAGTTGATGCAAAACAATAATTTTGATGACAGAAAAATGATAAATCCTATTGAGTTGTTGTGGATATGGTTTTCTCTTTGCAATCACTATCATCCTCTCTATGTTTTTCCATATGAAATAAGGGATGCTCATCATTCTAACCTTGGTGAAGTGCATGAGCAATCTAATGTGGTAGGCATAAATTATGGAGAACCTACCCTCACATGTAAAGTATTTAATGATAATTTTAATAAGTGGAACATATCGATGCTCCAGGAATTTAAAAGGAAACACCCTGTTGAGTTCGCCATGGTACTTGTTCTTGATATAAGGCTCATAATGTTGCTTACTAATATTTTGCCTTTTGTTCCACTTTTCCCTTACATCTGGAATTGTTGTGGCCTCTGCAATGATAGTTGGTGAAAGAGTGAAGTTTACCCCAGCAAGATGTACCATGTTGTTATCCATGTTTATCACAAACTTCCTTGCTAACTCATGGTGAAATTTAACCCTCTCAACCATTTCACAAAACTCAAAACAGGACTGATATCTAAAACATGTGGTGGCTAGTGGGAAAGCAAGGAGTTCACTCATATTGATAGGTTCCTCCCATGATTTTTCCACCTTTGTGAGGTTTCATTTGCTGCAAATTTCTTTCTCTTGAGCTATCACTAAGTGTGTCCTCTTCAAAATCTGATTCACTACTTCTTTCCATGCTTGTCTCTATGAGAATAATGGATATGGTGATGATATGGTGAATAATGGATAATAGGTAGGAACAAAAGATGAGTATGAAGAGATTTTGTAAATGGAACAATAGCAATGAGATGAGGTAGGGGAATGAAGGAAAGGATTTGAGGAGCTAGGGTTTTGATTTATGAGGGACTTAGGGTTTGATAAAGGGGATTAGTTTCTTAGGGAAAATGGGGAAAGGGAAAATAGAATCAAGGGGTAGTTTTAGTGCAATGAAGTTGGGAAAAGGGACAAAGGATGCTGGTTATGCAATGATGTGAAGGTTTTGCAATGATGTGAAATAGAGTATGGATACAAGCTAGGGTTTGACCTTTAGGAAGCAAAAATCATGAACCAAACATCAAAAAACCTATTTAAGCTTAGGATATATGAACACTTACTTGTTAGGAGGTGAATGCAGCATTTGGGAGGATTTTAGATGAATTTGTGTGATTTTGAAGCCTCACTAGCCAATGCGCAATGCACTGAGCCCAATGTGCAGTGCCTGCCTAATGCGCAGCGCCAGTGTATTTTTACACAAGGAAAAGTTGTCTGATGCACAGCACCCTTCTGATGCGCAGCGCCGACCCTTTGATGCGCAGCACCAAGCAAACTTGCTATAAATTTCTGGTTTTCTTCCTGCTTTGCTCAATCTTCCCTCAAAACGTGATTTTGGCTCTCCACTTGAATTTTTGCAAAATGGAATGACTTGCTAGCATGAATTGGCTTTATATATCATACACTTTAATTTTTCTTCATTGCAAACCCACTTTTCTAAAGTCTTAGTCACTTTTTCAAAAACTCTATTTTTCAGTTTGAAGTTTGACTCTTTTTCTTGGCAATTTAATGGACTAATTTCTTGATGCTTTTGTTTTTTGCAGTGGTAGGAATTGGCAAGGTGACCAGGAATAGCTGTTGAGTGCTTATTACATATAGAAACAATTAAATTACATGAAATTTTTACAAAAATGGAAAAACTCTGTTTTCACCTCAAAACTCTGTTTTGAGGTGAAAAAGATTTATTTAGCATATCAGAAGTAAACTTATAACTTTATGAACCTTCATGTGCCCGCTGACCTCTTTATTTGAGCATGATTGACAAACCCTAAGACATAATGGGACTAAACCCTAGGACTAGTTGTTATACATGAAATGAAATAGGATGACTGTGAATGACTAAAAAAAACAATGTGTAAACAGGTTAGCAGGTGAATGTCATGAGGGAAACTGATATGAAACCACTACCATCAGTTGATCCATGACCTGATGGAATGCAGCTGATCGAATGAGACACCTAATATGCAATGCAAAAGAGCAATTTGATCACCAATGGAAGTGTGAAGACACTGAGACTAACACCTCTCATAGATGGTGTTTTACTGACTTAAATGATGACTAAGCATGTAAAAATGATGGATAATAAGTACTAGAAGGTAGATTCATTAGATTAAAATTCATCTTGAGGAAAAATGAATTAGTTTCCTCACTTTTAGAGGCAAGTTGTTAGGATGCCTAGATTCCAGTTTCTTGTTCAGTTTTGGTTAGATTAGCTCCTCATCTTAGGGATTAGACCCCTGAGGATGGGTGGAGGTTGAATCAGTGTCTATATCTTCTTCTTATTTCTCATTGTAAATGGTTGGACTCAGTTGGATGCTTATGCTTTGAGTAGACATCATTTTTTATTAGTTTCAGCAGGAGATTAATGAAAAATTGCATCTATTTCTTTAGGATCCGTGTGGTATGATGTTCAGTTCAATTTTCTATATTGTGATCATATTTTAAAATGTTTTTTGTACTTCATAAATCATTTCATTACTTTTAAGTGGTTGTTTTCAAGTTGATAGGCAGAACCAATAATATTTATGCTTTGTTTTGGGAAAATATTCATAGTTAATGTTTTCTTCAGTTTAGGAAGAATCCATGTTGCTTACATGCTCTTTCTAGCTCCTCACCTATCTTGAATCACCTCACCCATCAAACCCTAGAGTGTTGAGCCTTGTGCCTACCTTGCCCCATGGAACACCCTGTAATTTTGACCTAATTTCCTTGCCATAACTATTAGGATCCTCCTGATCCAGCAAAACCCTTCAAAAATCAAATCAAACCTTGTGCTACTATACCTAGCCTAATATCATTTTCTTGATCCAGTCATCTTGGCTGAGATCCTTACAAAGAGAACCCTCTCCTGGCCTAGTAGGGCTAGCTACTTGGCTAAGTGTGGTTTTTGGTTACACTGGCATTGCCTTCCTCCAGCCTGAGGTTCAAGCTAGGTGATAACAGAAGTTAAGGGCATAGCACAAACTGTCGCGCTAACACAGATGCTAGCCAAGCTACAGGAAGCCAAGCAGTTGAAGGAACATGTGGACACAACGTTGCACAAGGAAGTAGCATTGAAGGTGTGACTAAAGCCCTGGCTGGAGGAAGCTTACGCAATCACAAAAATTATTGAAGGCAAGCTTGTGAATCTACAAGCGACACAACAAAATCTTCAGGCTAACAGCACAAGGGTAGTGACCGAGAAGACAGTTGAAGATGTGAAGTAGGCGGCAGCCCAGTGCACGGCCAAGGTAGCAGTCATTCGGGTTGAGCTGGACGGGCTTCGTGCAAAGATATCCGTGCCTACCGAGTGACTTGAGGGTGAGTCACGATGTTTGTGTTGGGGGCCTGTTGGGAACGGGATCCCCCAAGGGCACCTTTGGGGCTAAAATCCCATGTTTAAGTCAAATTTTGAAATATAATTGTAAAGTCTCCTCATTTTGTGGTCGCAGAGCATGAATGTGTTATGTGTCATTGTTGGGCAAGGAATCCCCCCACAGCAGGTTTTGGGGCTCAAAGCCCAAGTTTTTGGTCAAAGGTTTTGTAAGACTCCGTGAATTGTGGGCGCGGAGCATGAAGTAGAGGTCAAGTCATAGGGTTGTTCGCCCTAAAGTAAAGTAATATAATGTAAAGTCATGTCGGCCTACCCATGGTCCATGGTCCATGGGATTGTATAAATAGAGCGAGGCTCTAAGTTGTAAATATAGTTGATGATAGAGTGAGTAGCGAAGGAATGATTCAAGCTTAGAGTAGAATTCTAAATGTCTTGGGTTGTAGTAGTAGGAAGAGTCTATACAGTTGAGTGCGCAGAGGCCTAGTAGAGTCCACCACTAAGTCCGGGGACCCCTGTAGCTGAGTGCATAGGGCAGTGTCGAGTCCATAAGCGGGATTGAAGATTAATAAACAGAATTTGATTCCTATTTCTGTGTATTTACTATGCATTATATTCTTTATGTTGGTATTTTTTTATGTATCACGCACACTGATATGATTGTTGAATATGTTGTAATAACCATAACTCTTACACACACAAGTTAAGTAATCGGTTAAGTAGCAAGAGGCTTGGGTACTATATGGGTCGTGCCCCGAGTAGGGCTGCGCGGAAGCCGCACCATAGGTTGTGAAGGGATCGCAAGTGTGCGTAGCAACAGGTCAAACCACGTACATCTAGAAGCCCATCAAACATCCCAAGGGTGCAGAAACCTAGTTCTAACACCCTCCCATACTACTTCAGGTGAGACCTCAGTCTGCACTCTGTGGACTGTTGCTGAAAGGACCAGTAGTACCAGGATTTTCTTGGCTAAATCACCTCTAAACCTAGGTCAAGCCCATACAAGCCAACAAATGGTTCCATTGCTGGGACCGGGATCTACATAAAGGATGTCTGATGTCGTGCCACTTGAATCCTACAAAGAAAGAAATTGAAGAGTGGTTGGACAAGAAGATTCACGAGTTTGCGGCGCGGGAAAATAGAAACCTGCGAGTATCTAAGGAACAGTGGTTGGATCACTACTTGTACACTGAAATCCATGAAATTTTCTTTGCATATTTTCTGTCTGAGATGTATGAGTGGATCGCAAAGCTAGCAGACAGCCAGGGAAGGTGTAGGCTCAACAAACCAATAGTGTGGACTTTAGAACTAGTATGCAGACTAGAAGCCACAGAAGATAGGATAGTGTGAGTTGTGGACCACTGGCTCGACCAAATAATAGGAATATTTATCGTTGATTTTACGGTAGACACGACCGTCAGCTATAGTGAGCCAGAGTGACATTTTCTCAAGGGACCGCGAGGTAAGCACATTAAATCTTTGAACACTTGGATTATGATGCTATTGTTTGAAAAGGGGTTATGCTAATGAATTAATGTTTGGGACTATGCGAAGTGGAAAGATATACAAAAGTAGAAGTAGTGAGGAGTTGGAAAACAATCCCTTAATTTCACCCTTGCAGGAAATCAAGGAGGAGCTCGCAAAAGTTTCTCTGAGAAGCGCGGTCAGTTTGATAAGATAGAGAATTCCACGTTTACCACCTCCACCCACACTACCACTCGTTTCACCCCCTCACCTCCATCTCCACCCACTCCACCTTTGCCACCACTGTAGTTTAGTATGGCAAGTGCGATCAAACTGTCAGTGTTCAAAGGAGTAGGAAATGAAGATCCGGACCAATTCTAGTTCATGGTAAGAGAAGTATGGGAAGCACAGGGCATCGTGGATGATAATATTAAAAAGGCTATGCTAGTGAACATGTTGCAAGATCGCGCACTAACATGGTATATCAAGCATTCTAATGACCACCCGAACGTAGGAATTGCAGAGATCCATACCACGTTGAATAGATAATTTAGCAAGCCAAAGTCACAGACACAATCAATCATCAAGTTTAAGGAGATCGTGATGCTCCCAGGTGAGACCCCCTGGGATCTGGACCAAAGGCTGAAGAGTACAATCCGTGAATCCAATATGACGTTAACATATGCACAACATCACACATGGTTTGTGGCCTCACTTAGGCCACACTTAAGGACAGCACTATCACAGCAAAAACTTTCCACCCAGGCCAAAGCATTGGAGATGGTAATGAGATTGCATGAGACCCCTATACAAGACCCTAGGTTAGGAGTCTAACAAATCCATGCACAACTACCAAATCTGTGTATAGAGATGCAAATTTTGAAACAGGACAGGACAACTCGGCCAGAGGTGTGCGAGGAAGTATGGTGCATAAAATGCAAAGGCCAAAGGCACGACAAGGACCATTGTCCAGTGTTCGCGAACTATTTGGCAGGGGGAGGACCAATGCCATTAAGACCGAAGGCACAGGCAGGGCTAAGCATGGCGTCTACATTATGGTGCACGACCTGCCAGATAGGAGGAAAACATACCACGAATAATTTTCATCTGTTGTAGAAGTATACGCAGACGTCCCAGCAATTGTTTTGTAATTTTTGCAGGTCGGTAGGCCATGACGAACACACCTACCGAAGCTATGAACTAATGATGGATCAGACTCCTACCTACAGGGTGCAGACCAAAACGCGAGCCCTCAACCCAAATGTAGGGATGACACATGCTAGGTTCCAGGGGCACGGTCGGGGTCGAGGTGGAATGGGACCAGGAAGGGGTCGCGGACAGATAATTTGTTACAATTGTAGAGGGCCAGGGCATTATGCCGATGATTGTACGAATCCGACTAGGATATCATGTTGGTACTATAATCAATTTGATCATGAGGTAGAAGATTTCCATTTTCTAATAGTGAGATGCGCGAAAAGGGGGTACTCCAGCCCCCTCCGGCCTAGAATTTACAAATGATGAGGTCTGAACCGCGTGAGGAAGACCCAAATGTAAACATGATGCTCAGGAGTGGTATGGCCACGGGAGATGATAAAGGGAATCAACCAGAAGATAGCTCATGGGTTCGCAAGGCTCCTCCAAAGGAACCTAAGTTTGACTTAGAACGTGTGAAGGAGACATTCATGGAAGCTAAGAAGAGCTTCACGGAGGCCTCCACTTCAGATAATAAGGATCAACTAGAACCAAGGATGGATCCTTCAATGATCACTACCTTTCTGGAGACATGCATGAAACTGCTACGCGACAAAAAGGCAATCAAAGGGCTATAGGAACTTATCACTAGGCGTGCAGGGTCAGGAGAACCGCATGTGGTCTGGAAACTTGAAAAGCATGCATTGCGCATAGGAAGGGAAATGAGGTTGACTGCGCGAATAGGTGAGTACATAATGGATCAAGTAATCCTAAACCTGGGTTCGGACGTGAATGTACTACCAAATCAAACATGGGAATGCATGGGCAGACCCACGTTACAATGGTCCCCTGTTCAATTACGAATGGAAAACCAATAGAAGATTTTTCCCATGGGAAGACTACAAGGGGTAACAGTCGATATTGAAGGCGCAAGTGCGCAAGCATATTTTGAAGTGATAGAGATTTTTGATGACAGCAATCCCTATCCCACACTACTAGGAATAGACTGGGCTACCAATATGAACAGAGTCATAAATCTGAAGAAGCGCAAAATGATCTTTGAGAAAAAGTCACTATGCGTGGTAATACCGCTAGACCCAGTCAAAGGAGCGTGATACACTGAAACGGTGCGTAATAATGATAGTGATGACGATCTCGATTGTATCTACAAGATAACTACATAAGGAGAGGATTGGGTGAATCCAACTGCAAATGGAAGGATTTTGTGGGAGTGCGAAAACTCCTTCACTTCGGATTCAAACGAAGAGATAGAGCGATGGCAAAATCGGTTGCACGAAGTAACAACACTTAATTGCAATATGATGGTTAGATCATTGTGTTGCATGAAAAAAGAGGCAATGGAGCTGCCGACATATGATGGATTGTCAGCGGTGGATGAATTTCTAAGAAAATTTGAAAGTGCAGTACCAGAACAGCAACGGTTCGATGCGCTGAAGTGGGCACTGCGCGCAACACTTGCACGATGGTGGGGTACCCATCAAAGAAATTTTGAGGACTGGCGCGGATGCAGAAGGATGATGTGCCTACATTTTGAAAAACCACAAATACAACTAGTAGACAAACATGATGGACGAGATGATCCACCCACACACCTCGCAAAATGGACCAAGGTCTATGGGGAAGAGCCCCAGCCTGAATGGGTACATTTATTTTACCATACCCTGGACGTCATACCCATGAATTGCTATACGAAGATGGAGCTCTACCATGGTATGGGTGAATGGGATGTTTTGCACGAGGGATTCTTGTTAACATTCACATTTGAAGATCGTTGATCAGATACTGTTGACGATGCACTACAAGCTGTAAAAGCCTTTATCTTTAAAATACCACAGGAGCCAATGGGAGTACTTTAGCCAGAATGGGCGACACAGTTAGGCAGTGCGTTGGAGTGTTATAACATGAATGTTGAGGAGGATGATGAGGACCCACGGAACATTAACATTTTAGAAACAGAAGGCTCTCATGAGATTTGTGGACCATAACTTGAAGACCCAGACATCACCGTGCCACTAAATACGAAGCAAGTCAACATTGGAA
Organism: Pinus taeda; assembly: GCA_000404065.3. Lineage (NCBI taxonomy): Eukaryota > Viridiplantae > Streptophyta > Pinopsida > Pinales > Pinaceae > Pinus > Pinus taeda. The sequence continues at coordinate 6,651 of APFE031725374.1, read as the reverse complement.
TGGAGGCAGAACCAAAATACGCAACGCTTGGGGACTATTGGGACAATTCCATGGTCAATAAGGTCACTGAGTTACTCTGAGAACACCAAGGCTTGTTCCTAACCAAAATTATAGACTTAAAAGGGATCGTTGGTGATTTAGGGACGATGAAGATCACCCTGAAACTCGACGCGAAGCCAATTAAGAAGTGGCCTTACCATTTGAATCCAAAGTATAAAGAAAAGGTCCGCAACGAATTAGACAAAATTCTCACAGCCGGAATTATTGAATCAGTGGAAGAATCCGACTGGGCGAGTCCTATGGTAGTACAGGAGAAAAAACGGAAGGGTGAAATAAGAATATGCGTAGACCTCAGGAAGTTGAACGATGCCTGTGTACACGATCCATTCCCAACACCATTCACAGATGAAGTACTAGATAATGTTGGCGATCAAGAAGCATACTCGTTCGTGGATGGGTTCTCAGGGTACCATTAGATCAAGATTGCGCTAGAAGATAGGAGCAAGACAACCTTTGCAACAGAATGGGGATGCTTTCAATACATCGTAATGTTGTTTGGACTGAAGAACGTGCCAACTATATTTTCGTGCATCGTGGTAGCTGCATTCAAAGAATACATCCACAAGTTTTCAGAGGTCTACCTAGATGATTGGACTATTTTGGGATTAGTTAAGCACCATGTAGCAAGCTTACGTTTGATGTTGGATACTTGCTACCGATACCAGATTGCGCTGAACTTGAACAAGTGCACATTCCTCATCCCCTTTGGAATCCTACTGGGACATGTGGTCTGAAAACAAGGACTGTTGGTGGATCCTGTGAAGATTGTAATTATCCTCAATTTGGAAGCACCGCGAAGTGTTAAACAACTGCGCGCTACCTTGGGACACACTAGATACTATAGGAAGCTCATCAAAAGTTATGCCCAAATAACTGCGCTAATGGAAAAGATATTGAAAAATATGTTACATATCACTAGAATGATGATTGCTTGAAGAGTTTGGATGTCCTGAAGAGGAAACTGGCCTCCGCGCCAATCCTGGTCTTCCTGAAATGGGACATGGAATTCCATGTACATGTGGATGCGTCGTGCATCACGTTGGGAGTTGTACTCACACAGGAAGGCACAGAGGGTGTAGATCACCTGATCACGTTTTCAAGTCGAATATTTTCCAAAGCAGAAAAGAACTACTCTACCACTGAGCAGGAGGGGTTGGCAATGGTGTATGCACTCCAAAAATACCGACACTATTTACTGGGAGCACATTTCAAGATGTATACCGACCATTTTGTGTTGAAATACCTGGTGAACAAGCCTTTGTTGGGGGGGTGCATATGAAAATGGATTTTACTATTTCAATAATATGATTTTGAGGTCATAGTCAAGCCAAGATGCTTAAACGCAGGACCAGACCACTTGTCAAGAATTGAGATGGGCAAGGAACCAACAAATTTGGAGGAGGGACTACCTGATGCATAGCTCTTTGCAGTGCGCGTCGTAGGTAGACACTTCAAAGATATAATCCATTTTATAACACAAGGACTGTGTCGAAGGAGTACTCAATCCAACAAAAGAAGGAATTGGTGGTGCGTGCGGTGGACTTTTCTGTCATTGCAGGGCACCTCTACAAGATGGGCAACAATGAGATATTGCGAAGATATGTACCTAAATTTGAATGAGGTCAGATCCTCATGGAAGCACAAGGGGGCGCTATAGGATGACACTATGCAGGATGTGAGACCGCACAAAAGATTCTTCACGCAGGATTATGGTGGTTGACCCTGCACCAGGATTTGAAAGCGCGCTGTAAGGCCTGCGATATATGTCAAAGGACAAGAAAACCATCACAGAGGGATGAGATACCACTAAATCTCGAAATTACACTGCAGTCGTTTGAGAATGGGAGATTGACTTCGTGGGCCCGATCAAACCTCAGGGAAAGACGGGTGCACGCTACATCATCACCGCAATGGAATACCTAACACGATGGGTGGAAGCACAGCTAGTCAAGGACTGCACAGCCATTACGGCTGCAATTTTTTTGTTTGAAAACGTGTTGACATGATTTGGCTGTCTGAAAATCTTAATGAGTGATCGCGGGACACATTTCTTTAATGAAACCATTAGTGCACTCATAGAAGAGTTCCAGGTGTATCATCAGAAAAGTACACTGTACCACCCACAGGCCAATGGAACAGTAGAATCATTCAATAAAATACTGGAGACTACGTTGACCAAAGTATGTAATGCGCAACGGAATGACCGGGACCTGCGCGTACCCATTGTGTTATGGGCATATAGGACAACGTACAAGAAATTGGTGGGAAAGACACCATTCTACTTGGTCTATGGTACGGAAGCAGTCATGCCGATGGAATACATCATACCTAGTCTGCGAATAGCAGTGCTCACAAGCGTGACAAACCACAAAGCTCTAGAAGAAAGGCTCATGCAATTAGAGGAACTCGAGGAAGAATGATTTCTGGCTGGATTTCACCAGCATGTACAAAAGCAGCGTGAAACATCCTGGCACCACTGCCATATCAAGTCGCACACCTTCAAGTTAAACAATTTAGTGCTGTTGTATGATAGTGTTGAAGGCCCCGAAAATCGGGTCGACAACAAGGGGGATACCCGCCCAGTCCGGACCTTGGTTCGCAGCTCCTTATCTGTTTGGTATAGTGGGTCCGACTAGGGATCTGGGACCTATTTCCCAATTCAGTGTATGTGTGTGTGTGAAAGAAGGGTGTTTCTGTTCGGACTGGAATACTTCTATCTAATCTAATGCTATGCTATGTATTCTAATAAATAGAAAAAACATCGAAATTTATGCTAACCCGGGGTGTGATCTTTCTTTTATGCGATCTACAAAGATTTCATACAATAACTGGTAATAAAGATCATTCATCTATCATAAGAAAATAATTCGATAAAAATGAGCTACTTTGTATAAGAAGTTAGACGAAACAGCTGTTAAAACTTATCTCATAAATGAGCTATTCATACACTAAACATAAACAAATAGTTATCACCGTACAAAAGTGCCAAATGATAACTCAGACATTCATGTTGTAACATATAAATAACTGAAAACTGAATATCGCTTTAACGCATAAGCAGAAATGGTTAAGAGATAAAAGTACCATTTATAACTAGTCCTACTCATGAGCTTCAAGCGATGATTGATTTATCTCTCTTTGATTCAACATCTACTAAGAGTACAGAAGTGCAACATCAATAGCAGATATCAAATGCAAATATCAAACAAACCCTATTCCATTCATTCACCAAAACCTCCTCTGAGGGTGCAAAAGTGCATGTTCTGAGGACAAGTTTTTGATAAATTTCTAGACCCTTCTCTAAATGCATGAGAAGGGTTTAAATACTACTAACTAAATAACTTATTTACAGAATTTGAGGATTCGGTTTAAATGACCGTCCTCTTTCTAACAAAAAATATTCTAAAATTAAATCTACTAGCTATTTCTAAATCTACTCCTTAATGTCGCAAGCATTCAATATTTTTCTGAGTAGAGTCAGCTGACTGCCTTCTGCCTTTGGTTGAGTTAAGAAAATAGAAACGGCAAGAGTTGGCATTCTCTTCTCAGTAAAATTGATGATGCACTTGAGAATCACCCAATGAATATGTAGCATTATCATGTATGCCTGGTAAAAATCTCATTTCAACTTGGTTAACTTTCGGATAGCTTCTGTTTCCAATTTGCTTCTATCGCTGATTTCTTTGCAATTTACAGGACTCGCAGGTGACTGAGCAACTAGGTACCTTCCTTTTCGAACAATTTTCCTTAACGATGCGCGATTAGCGCTAAGTGCTAATCGCGCATCAGAAACTGCCTCTGTTTCTTGATCCGGGCTTCCCTGATGCGGTTTTTTGCCTCTTGCGCCTTTTTCTCTCATTCGGTATAAAACCCAAAATTTGTAAAAATAGTGTTTCCATGAGCTCTTGACCTTGAGAATTAAACTGTTTGTTTATGGTATCAGCGTCTTTCAGTATCCATTCAACCATGACTATACATGAGTCTGTGATAGATGCCTCCGAAGAATTCTGCGGCTCTTTTTCTTCTTTGAGTGGATTAAGTATGCCTTCCAGAATGTACATTGGAGCGTTGCCTTCCCTCTTCGTTGTTTTCTGCGTAGTGCCCTGTGTAATGCTTCGCCCTTCTTTCCTAGAATTTACATTGAGGTAGAAGTAATGATAAAGGACTAATAACAAGAAAACTTTTAAATGCCAAAGATATACAAGACATGCCACCTTACATGAGTTATTTTTTCGAAAAACACAACACCCTATTTCATTCACAACTGGCAATAACCCATTAATTCGCATTAAAACATATGACCAACTCTTGGTTAAAGAGTTTTCTCGAATAATGAGCCAAAACCAATTGTGATGGAAGATTCCCGTGTTTTTGCTTTGCGATGTCGCAGATCGCAGTATCGCAATGTCGCAATATCATCGTGTTATTTCTATCGCAGATCGCAGTATCGCAACTTTGAGATGTCGCAGTATTGCGGTATCGCAATATCGCAATATCGCAGATCGTTATAATTCTTGTGTAATTCTTGTGGTATTTGCGATGTGCGATATGCGATATCACATATCGGCCATGTTTTAAAGTTTTTCAATGAGAGCGTTTATCTTCAGCATATGCGATGCGATGAGGTTTTTCGCGTCGCAATATCGCTTTTTATCGTTTTAACTCTTTGGAAGGTGTATCCTATCATACTTTGCACGGTGCGATATCCTTTTAGGAGTAAATTTAATTTTCTCATTATGAAACTTAGGTTTCTAGATTTTTCAAGGTATTTTCCTAAGTCCATGATGTTGTAGATTTCATCTAAAAAGAAAATATAACATTAACTAATTTTTTTTTTAGGGTCCCCACTTATTTAGTATTAGAAATAATACTTCATAAGGATGGGGGTTGTTGGTGGCCACAACAATTGGCGATTCACTTGGAAGAACCAGTTATCTTTGTGTTTCTATTGAACCGTTTCAGCTTCCAAAACAACAAATTTTTCAGAAAATTAAACTTTATTATGGAACGATAAAGTACATTATACTCTAACTTGTCAATGACAGTTTTCTTCAGCTATTTTCAAGTTTGATTATTTGCTACCTCAAGTTAGTCCTTGCATTTACATCAGTCATTACTTGGTCTATAAAGATAAAACAAAGTCTTCTATGTAAACTAGTTTTAAAATATACTCATTTGTCGTAGGTAGAGCCTCTGCTGCCAGCAGGCGTTCATAGCCTCGACAGGGTTACCTTTTACCCAACAATGATCCTGTATCCTACTAGAAAAAATATACAATTCTCAAAGAAGAATCCATATCTACACTTATTGCTTTTTCTTTTTATTCTTAAAGAACAATGTCTTGGTTTGGTGGCCAATTTACGACACAGTCATTCACTTGATTTATAACTTTGTTGAACAAGTTGGCTCGTGATGAGACCCCTTGCCTCTTGATTGCAACAATCTTGAGTCATTTCCCTGTTATGGTATGCAGTATTTGGCAAAGTCAGCAGGTTATAATATCTGTGATTATGATAAGCCAGCTCGTGATGAGACCTCTCATTCTTCAAGATAAAGTGTATCCTTGGATTGTTCCTCTGAAAGTTGTGATTTCCTTAGCAGGGAGGAAATCATTGTCTTCTTTAGATAGCTCTGGACGACAATGATAGAGTTTATGGAAGTAATTGTTCTACAGAGAATCTTTATTTTGTTATTGATACCTTTCATTGCGTTGATATAAAACAATTTATTCACTAAAGGTTTATCTTCATCAAACTTTATGAAGTTGAAACTAGTGTCATATCTAAGCTAAATTTTTTAACTGTATATTTCAATAATAAGGATCAATTTTCCAAATCAAAATCTGAAAGAGAATTGGTATCTTTTTTGTAAATGCCTAATGTAACCATTCGCAACTGGTTTTATTCTGAAAAAGAGAAAAACTATGATTCTATGAAATAGAAGAATAATCTTCTATGGAAAATATTTTTTAAGAATTTGTCCATTGACAGGCAAAGAGTCTTTTTTACCTACTAAATCCTTTAACACAAATGTCGATGGACCTACGAATTCTACAATTTGAAAAGGGCCAAGCCACAACCTTTGAAATTTTGTATGTTTACCTTTTTCTTCGTGTGCCTTGTCCCATTTTAAAACTAAATCTCCCACCTGGAATTATTTTATGGTCATTATATTTGAATCAAAAGAGGATTTTACTAGTGCCTGATGATGAGCATGTGTTTTCTTAGCTTGTTCTCGTTGTTCTTCTAATTTGATTATTTCCATTTGCCTTAAGTGTAATGAGGAAGTTGGTACTTCATCAATGTATTGAACTAGAGACAAAGAAGGAATTGCTAAATGAGTCGGAAGAACAACTTCTCTCCCATAAACTAAAATAAAGGGAGAAGTGCCGATGGAAGCTTTTTTCGTTATTCGGTCTCCCCATAAAGCGTATATTAAGGATTTATGCTAATTTTTATGATTTTGGTCTACTGTTCTTTTGATAATCCTGATTAGGTTTTTGTTTGTAGACTCGGCTAATCCATTGCCCTGTGAATAATAATTGGCCGAATATTTAAGTTTGAATCCTCTTTTAAGTGCAAATTCAGTCAT